>JAOXYM010000013.1:30661818-30674293 GCA_028567055.1 Leptatherina wallacei | reverse complement strand
TTTTCTTAGTTTTTTAAAATGTCCTTTTATTTTCATTTGACTTTTACTTTATTTCTATCTATTCTATAAAAATATCTTTAAGATATTATATAGTGACGTGTTTACATCTTTGACATGCAGATTTTTTGACGTGCGAATATTTTGACGTGATTATTTGAAGTGTGAGCGTTTTGAAACGCTTTTGACATGTAAATTATAAGGTGCGAATGTTTTAACGCGCGAGCGTTTAGACGCGCGAGCATTTTGGCTTGTAGGTTTTAAGTTGCGAGCGTTTTGCCACGCAAATGATTTAACGTGTGAGCGTTTAGACGTGCGAGCGTTTAGACATGTGAGCGTTTTGCCGTGCCAATGTTTTGACGTGCGAGCGTTTTGACGTGCGAGCGTTTAGACGTGCAAGCGTTTTGACGTGCGAATGTTTTAACGTGCGAATGTTTTGACGCGCAAGCATTTTGGCATGTAGATTTTAAGTTGCGAGCGTTTTGCCGCGCGAATGATTTGCCGCACGAACGTTTTGACGTGCGAGCGTTTTGACGTGTGAGCGTTTTGACGCGCAAATGTTTGCCTTGCGAATGTTTTGCCCTGCAAATTTTTTGACCTGCGAGTGTTTTGACATGTAGATTTTAAGGTGCGAGCGTTTTGACGCGCAAGCGTTTTGACGTGCGAGCGTTTTGACGCGCAAATGTTTTGCCCTGCGAATATTTTGACCTGCGAGCGTTTTGACATGTAGATTTTAAGGTGCGAACGTTTTGACGCGCGAGCGTTTTGACGCGTGAGCGTTTTGACATGTAAATTTTAAGGTGCGAATGTTTTGACGTGCGAGCGTTTTGACGTGCGAATGTTTTGACGTGCGAGCGTTTTGACGTGCGAATGTTTTAACGTGCAAGCGTTTTAACGTGCAAGCGTTTTGACGTGCAAATGTTTTGACGTGAGCGTTTTGACGCGCGAATGTTTTGACGTGCGAGTGTTTAGATGTGCGAGCGTTTAGACGTGCGAGCGTTTTGACGTGCGAATGTTTTGATGTGTGAGCGTTTTGACATGTAAATTATAAGGGGCGAATGTTTTAACGCGCGAGCGTTTGTTTAGACGTGCGAGCGTTTTGACGCGTGAGCATTTTGGCATGTAGATTTTAAGTTGCGAGCGTTTTGCCGCGCGAATGATTTAACGTGTGAGCGTTTTGACGTGCGAATGTTTTAACGTGTGAGCGTTTAGACGTGCGAGCGTTTAGACATGTGAGCGTTTTGACGCGCGAATGTTTTGACGCGCGAGCGTTTTGACGCGCGAGCGTTTGTTTAGACGTGCAAGCGTTTTGACGCGCGAGCATTTTGGCATGTAGATTTTAAGTTGCGAGCGTTTTGCCGCGCGAATTATTTGGTGTAAATGTTTCGCTGTGTCATGGCGGCTCGCTGTTTGTTAAATCTGTCGTCTTCTGTCATCCAGGCTGCTCAGATGGCTCAGAAGAAGAAGAAGACGACGACTTCAGAGTCCATGAACACGTCTTCGTGCAGTGACGTAAGACTTGTCGTCTTTTATGTGGCACAGACTGAAAATGGCCGCCGGCGTGACTGTGGTCTGGGGCCAGACGACTGTGCCAACAGTATTGTGGAGCCTTAAAGCTAATTACGAGCCAGTCTGTGGCGTCGTGATGAAACCCAGGTTCCTACATCAGCTGTAGACGTTCCACATGTTGAACAGGACGAGCTCTAAACATTTCTTTCTGCTCCGCCTCAGGACGCCACGCCGGTCTGCACGCCGTCTTTCCTGGAGAGGAGGAAGTCCGCGGTCGTAGACGACGACGGCGACGACGAGATCGTCATTAAGATGCCGGCTGGAGTAACGGATGAAGAGGAGAGTGATGATGATGATGATGAAGACAGCGAGGAGTCCTCTGAGGAGGAGCCAGAGGAGCAGTAGATGTCTGGAGGTGGTATCCTGGACTTTGATCGTCAGAGCAGATGCTAACCTCTGGATGGCGTACAGACTGAAACTAGCCGAGTGATTGGACGGCGCCGAGCGGCGTCTTCGTGGAGACGAGCTCCAATTAGTGACGAGATCCGATTAGAGATGAGCTCCGATTAGAGACGAGCTCCGATTAGAGACGAGCTCCGATTAGAGACGAGCCTTGGTGTTTCTGACTGGAAGCCGCCGTCTGAAGGCGGCGAAGATGCACGACAACTTCCTGTTTTCATTTTAACTGATTCATTCAATGTCGATGTGTTTCGTATAAAAACACATCTGTGGGTTCAACTTAAACTGTGTGTTGTGATTAAAAAGAAACGTGAGAATGAGCGACGTTAGGAGGAAATCAATCCATCGTTATTTATACCCGCTTATTGTAAAGGTCCCTGGAGGCAGGACCGGCCACCTGTCCATCACACGGATGTAAGGATGTGAAGCTAAATAAATAAATAAATTAATGTTTTATAATCTTGTTTCCTCTAAGTAGCCTTTAAAGGGATACCGTGTAACTTTTGCCCACTAGGGGAGCTAAACCTGTAGCTTCCCAGCGGCCACACGGCACCGTCGCAGAGTTAAACAGGCTGTGTCTCATTCTAGGGTCTGAACACTACGAAGTGTCGGGTTCGTATGCTGCATTCCTCACAGCGGTGCATCAACTACTGTCCCGATTCAGAAGCCTCCGAAGGATCCTCTGAATCCTCCAGACCAGAACTTTGTTTAGCCTGAAACGAGGCTGCTGGCGGAGAATCCTTCACGGCCTCTTTTCTCCCATAATTCATAGCGAACAAGACGCCAGGCAGAGCCGCGGCTCTGATGTGGCAGCTGCTAAGTGCTGAGTTTTAACTGCAAGTATCTGTTTTACCGGAGAGATGTGACGGACTATAAATAATAACTTAAGTTTGTTAAACCGCGGCATTAAAATGTTTAATATTTGTGGATCTGTAAGGTGTTAATGACGTATTTACCAGCTAGTTTTTCTTTTTCCGATATTTATTCTTTTTTTTTTAAACAAAGCCTCTAATGTAGATTTTAAAATTAGTTTTAGTGACATTTCTGGCTCCGTGTGCAGTTGTCTGAATGGATTAGCAGCAACACTACGAGGCTGCGCACTTCGTACGATGCACACCCCGAAATGAGACGCAGCCAAAGTCTCCGAATTTTGTAATCGTGTTTTCAGACGACTTTAATCAGCTGTAGTGCGTCTACAGGAAGCACCGATGTGACAGAAATATAATATAATATAATATAATATATGGAAGCCCATTTCAGCCACTCAGTATCTCATTATTACAACTTAACTTATGAGATAAAAGTGTGTTTTTTTGGGGGTTTCCATAGTAACAGATTAGCCGACTACTGAAATAACCGTTAGTTACAGCCCTAGTTCCCACGGTGACGCTTGGAGGAGGGGGGTGATGGTATGGGGGGGTACATCTCATCTGGCCCTTTGGTAACACACTGAACCAGCAAGGTTGCCGCAGCAACAATGCAGTCGCATCTGGTTTCCAGTTAGTGGGACCATCATCAGCTTTTCTACAAGACAATGACCCCAAATACCCCCCCCCCCACAGCCAAGACCGCAGAGTGAAGGCGAAGCAGCCAACCAGTGCTCAGCACCACTGGGAACTTCTGCTGGACTGGGAGAAAACCACTCCAGGTGACTGGGAGGAACCAGGAGCCTGAAGAATCTGAAATCTAAAACGTTTTCTGGTTTGTTTGCTACATGATTCCATACGTGTTCCCTCATAGTTCGGATGTTTTAATCTACGATGATAAATAAAGAAAAGCCATTAAATGAGAAGGTGTGTCTTCAGACTGGTGCATGTATGAGATGAAATGGTCCTCATGTCATCCTCTGCTGGAGCAGCTGCATGCGTTACAGTAGTTCTGCTTTCTACTCCCACTCTGCAAGTCTCTCTCTGGATTTTAGACTCTTAACACTGTAGTGCAGGGATGTCAAACATACGGTCTGGGGACCAAAACTGGCCCACCAGAAGGTCTTCTCTGTCCCGTGGGATGTATGTGGTCATGGTGAAAATAACATGATGCAGTGAGGAACACTTAGAAACGATGGAGAAGTCTAAACTTTTCATCGTAGGGGAGTTTCCACTCTGAGAGACGGAATATAAACACACAAATACGGAAATCACATTAAATGATTTTTAAATATTCTATTTGTATGTTGTTGCAAATAAATATTTAAACACCCAAGAAAATCAATTCTGAGCATTCGGCTCCTTTCTGAGCGTACGATGCTCCTTACCACAGTATCACACCAGGGGGCACAATAGCAAACTTTATATACATATATATTTATATATATATATTTATATCTATATATATTTATATATTTATTTATATATATATAAATATACATACAATTTTAATGTGAAAAAATAATTATTTGTCAAATCCATTGCTTAAAGGATGGGGGGGATTTATATATCCTGCCAACAATTGGAGCAGGTGAAACTGTACATGACTTTGATGATGAGGAGCCTCAGTTTATCAACACCTTCATCCACTGAACCACCCATCGTTCCCACGACACAAGAAGCTTTTACTGAGGAAGACCTTACAGGAAGACAGGCATCGGTCATTCCTCAGTCTACCTCTGCACAGATGCTCATACAGGTGCAACGTTACTGGAGTGGACTGGGTGAGTTATGGGGACACTACTTTGAAGCAACCAGGTTTCTGACTTCTGGGAACAAAATGAGTTTGTGTTTCTTTTTATCTTCTCTAAGTTGTCTACATGTGCAGGTAACGTAAAGCAGGCCTGGTTATACACCTGTATTAGAAAAGGTTCATTCTAAAGGGAGATTTTTCCAACTCGATGACGGTTATTCACCATCCAGGACAGCTGTTGTGTGGACACAATGAAGGATAGAGGAGTACCTGAATGCTAAAACACCAGGAACAGTCAGGAGTTCATTCACATCCCTTCTCTTAAAAACATCAAAAGAATATTTTCTGTGAATATGTAAATTGTTTAATAATGTAGTTTTTTTTCTTTTTCCTTGTTTCTTTTTTTTATTCATCAAAAGAAAAAATAGGTTCAAAGCAGGATTTACACATCGTATTTGGAAAAGAAATAAACACCATAAACCAATAAATAAAAACCCAACAAGAGCCTTGAATCAACACTGAGTGTTTCTAAATCTAATCATTCGTCCCAGTGGTTTTAATAAATCAATTAACAGCTTCCACATTGTTCCATATTTTCCCACTTTGCTCCTGAACACACGTGATGTTTCCACACGTGATGTTTCCACGTGTGTCCAACGAGCGTTGAGCCGAGATCCGAAAGCATCCGCTGACTTTTTGTGTAGTTATGTCTCTGAATAAAAACATCTTATGAGTCCATCATCACTTCCTTAGAAATCATCTTTTCCATCACAGCCTTCAACTCTCTCCAAGGAAGTCTTATTCTGCTACGTTTCCTCATGGGAAGAACCAAAGAACCTTTTTCCTCTGAACACTTTGGTCGTACATCAGGTAAATATCTATGGTGACACACAGAAGACTTGTATGTAGGCCTACGTAAGATATCATCAACTTATATAAAACCCTTTTCCCGACTATCTTTCATAAACATCTTCTCTAATGTTGTTTGGGTCGGTTTTGATAAACTTTTCTGTTTTGTTCTTGATTTGGAGGTTTCTAAAAAACTTGTTTTTATTGAGCTGGAATTTGTTTTGAAGCTCTTATTTTGGCGGGATGACTCAGGAAAAAGAGTTATTTGTGGACAGCCAGACACGAAAATAAGATATTCATTCATCCATCCATCCATCCATCCATCCATCCATCCATCCATCCATCCATCCATCCATCCATCCATCCATCCATCCATTCGTTCGTCCATTCATTCATTCGCCCATTCGTTCATTAATTCATTCATCCATTCGTCTATTCATTCATTCATTCGACCATTCATTCGTTCATTCGTTCATCCATTCGTCTATGCATTCATTCATTCATTCGTTCGTCCATTCGTCTATGCATTCATTCATTCGTCCATTCATTCGTTCATTCATTCATTCATTCATTCGTCCATTCATTCGTTCATTCATTCGTCCATTCATTCGTTCATTCATTCGTCCATTCATTCATTCATTGAATTGTAACGCCTCTGAGACTGGATTCATTCGTCTTCAGTGTTCAATAATAAAACGGAGGATTTATTTTTAGTGACGTCTAGCCTGACACGTCACCGACCGAACGCAGAAATCGGTTCTATGATATATTTTAAGGATTTGTTCAGCTTTGACAGGAAAATAGTGACGTCATGGCAACAGAGCCACCAGTGCTACCAGCAAGGTGAGGATGGGAGCTGGTACAGACAACAGGGGGCGAGAGAGGACAACCTTGTCTACAGCCTCCTACAGTTCCAGATGGTTCGGGGATGTTTCTGTTCGTCCTTATACAACTTCTGTATCACTTTAATAAAATTCTTTCCTTTCTTACGTCCGTTTGATTCCATCAAAGGACTTTTCAGCATCTGCTGATAGAAGGTCTGTGTGTATCTCCTGACCTTGTGGAAACCAGTCTGACTCCAGTTAATTATGCTGGGTTATACTTTATGAAGGCGCTTTGCTAATATTTTGAGACAATTTTCAAATCCGAACTTGTTCAGACTTCATAGATGTGACTTCAGACTGTATGATGAGGTGAGTCAGGGTTACTACACACAAGTGGAAATGTACATGTACATTTAACTTCTAGATGTGGAAAAGTTACTCTGATCATGATGTGAAAAGCTGTATTTTTACCCTCCAGGTACCTGGGGTTGAAGGTTTGCTGGTTTTATAGATCCATGCTGTTGAAATGATAAGCAAAATATTATTGATGCATCTATAATTCAGCTTGTTCACAATGTTTTCTAAAACTACAGTTCATTCATTCAATATAAACATGTTGATAAGGTACTTCTTTGATCTAAATATAAGGGGAAAGTAATGATTTAAATGGTAAATATGTAAAATAATTAGAGTATGCAAATAAATAAATGTAAATAAGAATTTTAAATATGTTTTAAAAGAAGTAAAATGTTCAGATTAAAGATGGTCAAATTTGAAATTGATTGTATACGTTGATATTTAAGTTTAAAAATATACATATTTCTATTTTAGAACATATACAATAAAAGTATTATATAAAAATAAATTAAATTAACTAAATGTATAAAAAGCAAATTACTGTTGAAATGTATTTATCTCAAGTAAATGAAAACATGTTGATGCATCAAAACAAAGGGGGAAATGTGGAGTTGTGTTTATTTATAGGTTATTAAGCTGTTATTTTACTGGTCTGGCCCTCTTTGGACCAAACTCTGGTCTAATAACAACATCTTGTTGCTCCATAATGGGACCTGAACTTTATTTGACTCATACATTGATCCAAATGAAAACATTTCCCTGCAGGACTGGAGCCAGCCATCTCACCTGGCCCTCTGGGACCAACAGATGTCGCCAGAGGTCGACCCTCCATGACTGAACCACACCAGTAAGGATTTTTTCCCCCAGTATTGCCATGCGACAGTTTTCCAAGTGCCAACATCATCTCTGAAGCGACTGCGCATGCGCACGACGATCCCATTCTTGTCCTGCAGGCAGCATTCCGGGTGGAGAATATGAGAGAAAGAGAGAGAGACAGGGAAGATTTGAGGTCGTAGACTAAATATTTACACCAGGAAACGACCAGCTCCATGTTCCCGCTGTCTGCAGGTTCTGGTAAGTGAGAACAGAGTGATGAAGCTGCTCCTCTTCATCACCTTTTTCCTCCTCTTTGTGCCGCCTGGCTGTGAACTGATGTTTCATTGAAAAAAAGGCTTCGCTAAAGGGCTAGCTGTAGCTTTTATTACCCCTGTAAACACACCTCACCTGGCTCAGGGAGAGGTGAGTCAGCTGTTTCACACACCAGAGGAGGCAGCGGGGGGTTTCACGGCCACGGGGGGAGACCCACGCGACGCTTTTGTTCCCTGTAAAGGGTGTCTGGGAGCTGTCAGGAGGCTCGTGCGCTTTTATGGCTAGCAGTGATGGTTGGCTGTGAGCTAGCTGGGGATCAGCTAGCAGAGCACAGAAGCTCAAGGGTGTGTGTGATGAGGGAGAGAGTGGGTTTGATTTAAGATGAATCTGAACTCAGATTCATCACAAGTTATTGTTATTAACAGTTTATAAGTTGTGGGATTACCTCGCAGAGACACGTGAATGCATCACATACTGTTTGTTACATCACAGATTATTAAGATCATGAAACCATTTATTGATTCTGTCTGTCAATATCACAGGTTCTCCCATGGTACCATGTGGGTTCAGGGTCCAGAGATCAATATGTTGCTGATTTAACACAAACGTTTCCAATCATATCAGATCACAAAATCAACTACAATATAAAAACCTGATTTTTACTGCTGATCAGACATTTAAAGGAAAACTAAACCAGACTTTCTGGATGTTGAGCTTTAAAATGTTCACATCATAGAAAATAAAGAATGAAGGAATAAATTATTATTTGTAGACATTAGCGTGGGATATAGTTCAAACCAGGGGTCACATACAGCGCAATCTCATCCAAAGTGGGCCGTAAAATAATAGTGTAATAACATATAAAACCTCGTGTTCTGCTCTGTTTTAGTGCAAAGAAATACTGATACATTATCAAGATGTTTGCATTGAATAGGCTCTCCGTTTAGAGAACACACCTGGAGAAAAATAAATGCATTTTCAACAATATTTTACCTCAGTTGATCTTTTCACGTTCATTATAACATCCAGGATCTACAAAAATCACCAAACATTTAATCACGAGTATCAAAAACTGAAAATGCAGTATATGATATTATCATTAGAATAATGTCTATGTCATTTTCTCATTTACCATTTGCATCCCACGGACCAGATTGGACCCTCTGGTGGGCTGGTTTTGGCCCCTGTATCGGATGTTTCACACCCCCTGGTGTAAACCTTCCTCCTATTTAGAGTCTCAAACTAGATGTTTGTACTACTTAGTTATAAGTAGAAGTTTCCTGAAGAGAGTTGGATGGGAGCCAATGCAGCTGCTGCTCCTGCCATGATGCGTTTTATGGGGGCAGCCATGATGGAACCTGTCAGGTAGAAAGAAGGCCCGGCTGTGTAACTGGGAGACACGTTGACAGGAAACTCTGGAAAATTCCCTCTCAATCGAAGCGTAAATATTTGGAAAACAATCAATTTTACTGAAGAAATTGTCCTCGCTGTTTGATATAGAGGTGTGTAATTCCACACACAGAACTGAGCCTGACTGTTAACGTTGCTACGACAACGGTGTCTTCTGAGCCTGGTCGTTAACGTTGCTATGACGACGGTGTCCTCTGAGCCTGATCTTAAACGTTGCTATGATGATGGTGTCTTGTGAGCCTGATAGTAAACGTTGCTATGACGACAGTGTCCTCTGAGCCTGATCGTTAATGTAGCTATGACGACGGTGTTGTCTGAGCCTGATCGCTAACGTTGCTATGACGACAGTGTCCTCTGAGCCTGATCGTTAACATTGCTATGATGATGGTGTCTTGTGACCCTGATAGTAAATGTTGCTGTGACGATGGTGTCTTCTGAGCCTGATCGTTAACGTTGCTATGACAACAGTGTCCTCTGAGCCTGATCATTAACGTAGCTATGACAACGGTGTCCTCTGAGCCTGATCGTTAACGTTACTATGACGACGGTGTCCTCTGAGCCTGATCGTTAATGTAGCTATGACGACGGTGTTGTCTGAGCCTGATCATTAACGTTGCTATGACGACGGTGTCCTCTGAGCCTGATCGTTAACGTTGCTATAACAACAAACACAACATGTCTTCTCTCCCCGTACACAGACCGTGAGCAGTCACTAAGGTTTCAGCTGATTTCAGGCTCACCACACCCCCAAATAAACAGTCAGTGATAAAAAATGATAATTGTTCTGGAATAATTCTCCATGAGCAGGAGAAATGTCTGCTGAACACACAGAGTTAGTTGTAGTTGTTTATGGCAGATTAAAAGCTTCCCTCATCTCCTGGCTTGAGGAGAAACCTGAGAAGATATTTAATGGAAGTCGGTGGAACCAGCAGTGGGCACATTCTGCTCCAGGAGGTGGTTTAAGAGAGAAGCATCAGGCAAATCGCAATGATGGTCACATTGGATGAAAGGAGGGAAAAATGGCTACAGTTTGATGTATAATGTGAGTATGTATTGGAGAAACTGTGGGCATGAAAGAAATTGAGTAATGTTGTTGAGGCAAAGTTAGAGAGCGTGATGTCACAAGCTAGTGTTGAGTCCGTGAGCAGTTTCTAAATGTTCAGATTTAAACTGTGATTCTGAATCAAAATGTCCTTTCATACAGTAAAAGTTATATCTCTCGCAGGCCTGTTAAACTGTGAAAGAGGTTTTTATGTGAAACTATACCTGAGTTATAGGGCTTCAAAGCTGCGTTTTATCTCATTTAGGCACAATCGTATTAATTTTAAGTGGAACAAATTTATTATTTCTGTCATGATTTTTCGTAAACACAGAGCGATGAATCGCAACCAAAAGTCATAGCACATGTCTCCTGACTGAGCTGCATGTATTTAGTGTTTGTTTTCTCATAATGATGTGATGAGTTACGCACAGGAACACGAAGCAAACAGAAATGGAAGCGGTAGAACGATAAGTGGATTAAATATAAGAAACTGTGTTTCAATGCCTTCAGGACAGTGACCCTTAATAACCGGGGTAATGAGTCTTTACATGCCACACCTTTGGGTTTCAGCATTTTCTTTACCAAATTAAACGGAGACATTTTTGTCTGTTGGGTCATTGATGGTTGAGCCGACGTAGATCGATGGATTCTTACAGTCCTGATTATCGTAGCAATGCAGGTTTTCTAACATAAATACTGTCACACGGACACGTTTCGGTGCGTTCGCTGTCCGTCGGATGTTTTCTGTTGGTTTTATTCTCAACAGAAAACTAAAAATGCAAACTGGAGGGAAGCAGAACAGACATTTAGAGACTGTTTATTGTTTTCCTCACAAGGTTTTACCGCCACGAATAAACAATTCCACACAATGTGGTGCCATGGAGGTCATAGTCCAGGGAATGTGGCTCGTATCTGTCTGCCTGAAGGCAGCAGGTTTGATTTTCACCTCACCTGATAGGGATTGTTTTTGCATTCCTTTCCGGTTGATAATCTTGTCTTCGGTTGTTTGGAAAAGAAAGAAAAGCTGCAGAGACTCCTTGTCTGTAATGTTTGGAGCTTCCTCTGACTCTCTGGACCTCCAGCTTCTGGTTTCCATGAGTGGACGATCAAAGCCGAGCATCACAAGCCGGACGTTTGGTTCTGCTGGGAGCTTCGTGCTAAACCGCCCCGTCATGGTTTGGAAAAAATGTTTTGGCCTTTAAAATTCTTGGCTGTCATCTCATCTGCTGTATAATATTAACTTCACATTCAGCTGGGCCTCAGAGGTTGTGTTGACTTTCTTCTTCTGTTGTTAAAACCAAAGTTGAGTCACATGAGTGGCACAAAGAACGGGTTCAGTCAAGTTTTTCTTCTTTTTACACGATAAACCATCTCATCACTTTTTATATTTATTCATGTATGCGTTTGCTTATTGACCTTGTCTGTGTTGTGTCCTGCAGGGCAGCTCGGGACAGATTCAGGAACAGGACATGGAGCTGTGAGCTAGCCTTCTCCATCATCTCCATTTGCTGCCTCGCCCACCGCTCGCCAGAACCACTTCTCCTTCCCCTGCTGTGGTGGTTTGGCTCAGAGAAGAAGACTGGGACAGAAAAACAAGAAGAAAAAAAATAGTAGATTTTCTCCAGCTGCTGTCCAGACACACACATGCTGCATTGCTGCCATTCCCCGAGCCCTGCTTCTCCTACCCCTAGGGCACGGCCACTAGCTTGCTAGCAAGCTGGGATTGGCACAAAGCAAAGGCCTGTCCTGAGGGATAACAGTAAAAGCACTGGCTGCCTCCTTTTTTTGTCTTTTTGGGTCAGCTAACCACAGACTCACCAAGTTGAACTCCTCCTGGTTGCCGTCTCTCCTGCTGCTTTGAGCCGTGGACGATTGCTAGAGGGCAGCCAGTCTAAGAGCCGTGCAGACGGAGGAAGTTCGAGGGGGGTTCATTAGAGGTCAGGATGATGGAGCCCAGTATGGAGACCTGCCTGGCGCTGGTCCTGCAGAAGGACATGGGTCGACGGCTGCAGGTCGGCCAGGACATCATAGACTACGTTGTGGACAAAGAGAAATCCCCCGACCTGGAGCAGGATCAGACGGCGCTGGACAAGATGGTGGACGGCATCGCCAGCTCTTGGGTCAACTCCAGTAACTTCAAGGTAAACCTGGCTGATGGCTCAGAGTCAGCAGCTCAGCAGCTTCCTGATCCTGCTTCCCCCTCCGTGCACGTCCGCTTCCCCCTCCGTGCACGTCCGCTTCCCCCTCCGTGCACGTCCGCTTCCCCCTCCGTCTCCTCCTCCGTGCACGTCCGCTTCCCCCTCCGTGCACGTCCGCTTCC
>JAOXYM010000013.1:30196516-30208390 GCA_028567055.1 Leptatherina wallacei | reverse complement strand
GATAGATAGATAGATAGATAGATAGATAGATAGATAGATAGATAGATAGATAGATAGATAGATAGATAGATAGGAGAAGTGAGGACAGAGCAACATCAGACATGTGGACTATTTGATATTATTCAGATTAGTTATGGAGGGAATAAAATATTTTTTGTAGACGTTTTTCGGGTCCAGTGGGACCTTGTAACGTCTGCCTGAAGGTAACAACTGAGAGGAAGTGTGGAGTGGGTGGGATGTCCTCTGTGATCATAATGGCTTTCCTGGTCACAGAGCGGCTGCACAGTTCAGACAGAGATGTCTGGGGTGAGTTGATTATTTCACTGGTCTGATTGATCACACGGTTGAGTTTTGTTTTGTGTTTGATAGTGAGGTGGCTGAACCAGGAGGAAACCTTGAAGGTGAGTACAGACTGTGTACACCACAGTTAAAATGTCTTTGCTGACACAGAAAGCCCTGAGTTTCCTGAGCAGGTGTCCTGAGCTTTGCCAGCGTGTTGTTTGAAGCAGGTGTCAATTTCCAATTTCCAATTTTCCAAGATATTTAAAACCTGCAACCTGTTCCACCTGCTGGCCGTAGATGCTGATGGGTGTGAACAGAGGTGATGGAGAGTTGTACCTGCCACCACAACACAGCTCCTTGGTCTTGGATATATTGAGCTACAGATCAAAGAAGGTTCGGAGCAAGCTGCTATATAACTGTCTGCTGGTATTTAAACAGAGCCTGGGTGTCGGTCAGGTGGGCCACCAGGGCCGTGTCATCCGCATACCTAAAAATTTTTCTTCCTCCTCATCTACAGGTGATGTTGTTGGTGTAGGCAGAGAAGAGAGCGGGTGATAAAACGCAACCCTGGGGCAGTCCTGTGTTTAAAACCAACGTTCCAGATTTAAAACCATTAAAATGAACCTGTTGAGGCCGGTCCTTTAAAAAGTCCCCAATCCATAAAATCAATGTGGGGTGGACCTGCAGGTCAGAGAGGCAATGGAGCAAGGTGTCTGTGTGGACAATATTAAAAGCAGAAGAGAAGAATGAATGAATAAAATCCTAGTGTGTGGATGTGCAGAATGTTTGGTGATACAGTCTAAAAGTGTGAGACTTGCATCCTCTACACCACGTTTTCCCCTGGAAACAAACAGTTTTGTCTGACAGCATTGACAACTCTTTCCAGGCATTTGCATGAGACAGATGTGAGGGCAACTGGCCGGTAATCCTTCAGGTCTTTTTAGGCACTGGGATAATGGTGGACTTCTTCCACTGGATGGGGACCGAGCCAAAGTCCAGAAGGTGCTGGAGTAACTTGGTGAAGACTCCACATAGCTGAGCGGAGCGGTCCTTGAGCCCTCTGCCTCTCAGCCTGCCAGGGCCAGAGGCCTTGTGTGGGTTCACCTTACGTAGAATGCAGGCTACCAGCTGCTCATCGGCAGTGATGCTATGGTAAGAGCGGCTGGGGGTCCAGCTAGTTGGTGAGTTGTGGTCGAAACGGGTGAAAACGTTGTGTAAGTTCTCAGTGAAGGAAACAGGGTCTGGGTGGTCGGATACCGTGTGTTTCCATCATAATGTTCAACCCCTGCCAGGCCTCTCTCACAATGCC
The DNA here is from genome assembly GCA_028567055.1 of Leptatherina wallacei. NCBI lineage: Eukaryota > Metazoa > Chordata > Actinopteri > Atheriniformes > Atherinidae > Leptatherina > Leptatherina wallacei. The sequence goes on along the minus strand of JAOXYM010000013.1, from coordinate 30,206,799 downwards.
TGATGTTAGTTTCTGCTCCACTCTGTTGATCTCAGCCACTCTGGCCTTCCTTCTTCTTCTAAGAAAGCCTTTTTCTTTTGAACAAGGCAGATTTTCATGTCTTTTGAAATTCATTTTTCATTATTTGGTTGAACAGTTATTCACTTGGTAGATGTGACAATATCCTTACAAAATAGAATATATGAGGTCAGCACATCAGTTAACCAGTTAACCCCCCCCTCCCCTCCCCCCCATCATTAAAAACAAGTCCCAGTTTGTCAGTTCAAAACAGCCCCTCATTGTTTCAGCTGCATGTTCATTCCAGACTCTGATGGTCTTCGTAATGGGTTCACCTGTTTTCAACTGGGATCTATATTTCGTGAGAAGCAGGATGACGTTGTGGTCTGAGTGGCAGAGAGGTGGGCGTGGTTTTGAGATAAATGCTTTTGGGATGTTGCCGCATGTCCAGCAGGTTCTGCATTCTGGTAGAGGTGACACATTGTCACATGACTCGTTCTTGTTCTCCACACCGCTAGCAGCCGCATTAGTCCGCTACTGGGCCTGTCCTACGATAACACATTTTGCTGTGCGATTAATCGTCTCAGAAATTATAGCAATAAACAATAATATTGCGCAATGATGTTGTCATTTTGAGACCATTTTCAACAAATAATATGCCATAAAAAGCAAATAATGATGCAAGTACATCCTTTCAAAGATCAATAAACTTTCATTTCTGAAAAATATTTTCACTGAAACTGGAAGAAATTTTAAATAACTAAACAAAAACAATAAATAGAAGCGACTCAGTCTCATTTATATATATGATAATGAAGTCTGTAAACTAAATTTCGCTTCAAAAAATATGAAACATGGGGCCCAGACAGGGAAAACCAGCAGAAGTGCCAGTTAGTGCCTCTAGTATATTTATCTTGCTACTTTTTTGTTCACAGAGAGTAAATTAAACTTATTGCAGTCACTTATTTTTACCTTGTGATTAATGGACTTATTGCTTATTGCGACAGGCCTATCCGCTACTATCATCATCATCAGCTAATGTTAGCAACACGCCGTGTCATAGCGTCAGAGGGACCACAGCTAGCATCCTGTTGGCCGGATGTTGAGGCAGACGCTTGAGTCAGAAAAAAGCCCCGCTACAGATTCTGACTCATTACAGTTAAATAGGATGCGTAATATTAAAGGAAATGTTCATCACTGTTATTCTCAAACAATATTTTTCAGCGATCTGAACCAAACACAAGAAGACACAACGGCTCTCTGAACCTAGCGCTAGACAGAGACGCTAGCTCTTTCAACTTGGTGAGTGACAGCAGAGAAAGAGCCAATCAGAACAGTTGAAATAGGTTACAAGTCCAGACTTTTAGGAGTGGTGTTACAGATAGAGCACGGACCTCTCAGCTGTTTGTGCGAGGGAAAATGATAGGGACAACTCCCGATCTGCTCGGTGTTGGTAGAGACATGTCCCTACCGCCCCTATCCAAGTCTACACCATGTCGTAGGCCACAGGATGCAGTCTAAAGGACAGACTACATTCAGTGTTGTTAAAAAGCATCTTTCAGAACAGCAAAAGATGCAGGTGCAGCCACATTTGAGGGTCCTGACATGAACCGAGTCGTTATCCCAGGAACCCCTCCTGCCCTCAGACCGTCAGGCCAGGGCTGCAGAGAAGAGCGGATGATTGGTGAACGGTCCCCGTGGAGGGATTTAGGAGCTTTGTGGGATGTTTCATGCTGCTGGTGTCATTTCATTGCTGTCAAACATGTTTCTACATCCAGTCCAGACTGTGACCTGCTACGGCTAAACACCGGGAACGTTTAATACACCCTCATTTGAAGCTATTAAAAGAAGTCACATGAGACTTGAATTGTTGTATTGTTAGGGTGTACGGTGGAGGTCGTGAATTCTTTCTATCTCTTAAAAATCTCCCATAATGGTGCCTCACAATAAACGAAAAGCATTTCACAATGAAGCATGAGAGCCAATAAATGGCTTGTATAAATGCCTTCTGAGAGAAAAACGAGTCTGTGTTGGAGGCCCGGCTGAAAGACAGCCAGGATTAGCCCATATTTTACTGTCCCTTTTATGTCTGTGTATAAATTTTATTGAAGTAAATAGTAAAATACACAACAAACCGGATCACCTCTTCTTGTTGTATTTCCCTGTATGGGTTCAGTCTAATTAGCATGAGGATGGAGGTCCATTTTGGGCTGATGGTGTTGATGACAGTCCCTGCTGCCCCCTTCAGCTGTGCTGCGTCTTACTAACCCTGTCAGCTTCGAGGTCCGGCATCCATCTGCTAATGAGCCCTTCCTCCCTCACGGTCAACCACCTGGACATCCATCAGCACCAGGGATCTGGGGCCTTTAGAGGCGCTGAGCTGAGTATCCAAGAAGCCAGTTCCCAGAGGAGGAGGAGGCGGAGGTGTGAGTCAGAATCTGGCTTGAAACCTTGTCGTCATCTCCTCCCGGCCCACCTCCAACTCTGTCACTCACCACATTTCCATGGTTAATTTTCATCATTACGGTGATGTTGAGAAGCGGCTGTCGCCATCGACAACCGAGGAGCGCACAGATGAGGGAGTTTCTGTGAAGGCCTGCAGAGATCAATTACAGAATCATTTCAGCAGTTATGTCCATTTTTTTATGTTTCTTTAAACTCTACTGAAGCCAGAAACACTATGTGCTACTTTACTGATATAAAGGAAACAGCCAGACGGCCACCCTTCCTAACGGCTTCTACTGGATGTCTGTGCTGCTGCAGACTGTGAGCTCGGGATGAATCCAACTGAAGATTTAACGCAGTAGATTACAGCTTTTCATGCAGCGGTGTTATATGAATGAAATGTGACAAATTTGACTTCACTGGATTAAAGTATAATAAGTTGGACTGTATTAAAAAAACTTTTCCAGATGAGTTGGGAATGTTTAGAAATGTCCCCCCAGGAATTTTCCTATATGAATTCTGTTGTTGGCTGATGGAGATGGAGAGATTTCCTCACTGATGTTTGGCATCTGTGCCGGATCTTCAGACAATTCAATGAAAGTCACATTTCATTACAAACTTAAAGAACATTAACCTTTTCATAACTCCCCGGCAGAGGAGGCAGTATGAGATATAACATAATGAAATAATAATAATACATTTTATTTGATGCATGGCATCCAAACTGAACATTGATCAAACCCCAAGCAGTACTATGGGAATGTAAGAAAACCATGAGAACATCACTGTCCACGTTAGCGCTTCGGATCATTTCTCCATGTCAAGTAAACCAAAACATGTGACAAATGAAGGCAGAGAGAGAAATTACAAACACTATAACATTTTACTGTAGCACAGTTCCTATATTACTTTACTCATTCCTAGGACAACTTCACACATTTATCGCATTACTTTACGAAGTCCTTAGTAAAGTAATACGATAAATGTGTAAAGTTGTCAAGGGAGACTGAGGCTCCCTGGTAAGGTGGAGATAACATTTACACTTTCTATTGTGTTCCAGGGGAATTTACTCTGACACAGTAACACATATCTAGATTCTGACACTCCTGTAGTAATCTCACATGTCTCAGCCCTTGTAGTTGTGAAGATATTCTTCAGTTATTTTGGGATAGCTTATGTCATTTCAGGCAGGAGGTAGAAAAAATAGTCTTTGTCTAGAAGAGGTTAATGATGCTGACATCCCGTTTATGGTAAGACACTTTAATTAATTTGGTTAAACTGTAGTACTTGTGGACTGCTGATAGTTTGGGGTCTTTGGATAAAGGACTTTACATGTTCTGCTGGCTTTGGAGCAAAGCCGCGGCGCTGCTGCTCCTCAAAGAGACGAGTGAATAATGAAGTGGATGCGATGGCTTTGAGGGCGAACGCAAGTGGAAGAATTAATGTCAGGGTTGAATTAATAGACTTCAGTTCCTCTCAGCCTAAGAGTGAGGATGAAGTTCTGCTAATTAATAGTAAAACAAAGAAAGGATGATTAAAAAAAAGAAAGAAAAACTTGTATTAAAGTTTTGCTCAAAAGATGAAAGACACTAATGCTGCTTGTAAGAAGAAGAGTAATTATTAGGTTGGCACAAAGCTGATAAGTTGAAACTGTGTTTCTCTTCTGTGTCGTCCACCTTTTCTTAAATCCAGACGACTGAAGCTTCCACACTGCTCTCCGTGTACTTGGGAGCTTCTGGAGAAGGTTTTAAACAGCCTTTGATGCTCTGATAGCTACTGTAATTGTCACTCTGCTCCAACCGTTGCTCCTCTGACTCTAGCGTGTTACCTGTTGTCATGGAAACAGCATTGCACTCCCGTTCCCTGGTTTATTTACAGACAGGAACCCTTAAACACACCGAATCCTACTGCAGTTTCAGGGGACTGACAGCAAAATACAGAGGATAGTCAGGTGTATCTCCTCTGCTCAGTGGATGCTAAAGATGGGAAAGAGGGAAATTTGCAAGAAGTAAAAAGGGATTTTGTGCAAAGTTGGAAAACGACGCCCTATAGGGTGAAGTGAAATCATAAACACCTTTCTGGTTTCTTCAACTTTGATTCAAATTTATGATTCTGAAAGCAGAATACATTCAACTTGTATTCATTCCTGTTTGTGCTTTAAACATTTACCTCAACAATCTGGACATGTTTGTTTGCACAGTTTATTCATTTGATTTAGTTAAGTTTTTATCTTTTGTTCTCATGTAAATGTGGAATATAATTGATGGAGAGAATTCTTTTTCATGCCTAACGTGGATTATGAAGCAAATGTAATTACTGGATTTCCTGTTAGATGAGTGATTCCAACAAAGTGCCTCTCATCTCATCATCCATCCATGGGTGGAATTAACAATACACTGATTCTCTCTTTGTCTTCCAGCTCCTGAAGCAGCCGTTTCTGATCCAGGTCCAGCTTATATTGTTTGCACCACCACCATCTGTCAAACTGCAAAATAAGGAGCTGAGAAACTGGTTGCTGACTGATTCCTGAGTTAAACTGATTATTGGCCTGTCTCAACATAATTCTGCTTTCCACCTTGTGATCTGAGGAGTAAAGTTTGGATATATTTAGTGGACAACTGCATGCAGGAAAACTGCTATGAATGTGTGAAAATACAGAAATGTCCTTTACTGGAACCCTTCAGCCAATGGATGCACTTTAATTTAACCTCTGACTCTAAAATGAGCTTTTTATGACTGAGTCTCATGCTCTGGCTGTTCATTTGAAGCAAGTTGTTAAAATAAACTCAAAGCGGGATCAGACCTGTTTCCATGAACTGGTTCAGACTGGAAGAAACAGCTGTTTCTTATTGTTCTGAAAGCTTCATATGAACATCAATTCTGTTTGGAATAAAAGGAAAAACAATCCTGTGTGAGTCTGAAAACTTCTCTTGGAAAGTTGAAAGTTTTATTTATTTATTTGTGGATCTTTTTTCCATCAACATTTTCTGACGCACGATTGATGGCCTGAAGTCTGACGCTGCACCAGTTTTTTGAGGGACACTTCCTGTTAGCGTAGCCATCAGTTAGCATCTGTCTCTAAGGTTACACATGCACCTAATGTCACATTCATGGTACAAATGAATGAACTCATTAATAATATTCTGGCCTTAAGACTATATGTTTGTTATCTGATGCCTCGAATCTGCACACAGATCAACAAAATAAAGATTTAGTGGCTAAATTACTTTTGCATTTATCATCAAATTCACGGAGGTGGTCACCACAAAAAAATCTCTTAAAAAAGTTGAGTCTTGCGTAGGCTATAATTAGTGTCCTTGAAAGGAAAAAAGCTTCAAATTGCTTGAATGATGGGTGCTCAGCGTTGTCGTTGCGAAGAGAAAAAACCCAAGAACACGTCTCTATATATATTTATTAACACATTTCTTTGATGGAAAAGGGCACCTTAATTATTTTTTCTTATGTGTCCAATTTTTGCTCGATTAAGCATGATGACAGTGTGATTTAGAGATGAGTAACGTAATTACTGATAAAACCCTGCTGTACGGGGCCCATGTCTAATTTAAAATGCCTTCACACTTACTTTGAACTTCCTGGAGAAAGATCTTTGTAGTAAATGACATACATGCATTTCTCTTATTCTGCTCAGATGGGCATGAGCACGAAATCACTGTAAAGCTTTTCCCTCTTTCTGTTACATCTAAAGTCGACGATTAAAATCTGACTTCTTCCAGATTTAATTAACTCACAGTTTTACTTTTTATTCTGAAGCTTGCCAGCGAAAATATATTAAAAAAAGTATTTTTCTAAAGAACAATCGGATGCAGAGAATCCCCGGAAATCAAGTCAGTAATGAGATTTCTACACAGATGTGCCACACGGGGCTGCTGAGATTCAGGGCGAGGAGATGCTGCTGTTGTTTCATTTATGCAAACAAGTCAGTTTCACATCAAATTCACATCTTTATGAAACTTTTACTGCATTCAGGACAAGAGAAGAAAATCAGGACGAAATTTAACCTGATTTAATTGAATTGAAAAACCAAATAAAGGAAAAAATAGTGGAATTTAACTTTATGTGACAATTTGTTGAACATTTAACCTTTTAAGCTGCGTGACCCTGCATTGGAATAACCTGAAATTAACACCTGACCCAAGAAATAATGGACATAAAATTGCAATTTTTTATTTAAGTCTTTATTTTGGCTCTTTTACAAAATGTTGAAATACATAAGTAAACAAAAAGATGCATATTTGTACAATATATAACTGTGTGTGGATGCATGGGGGTCTGATGGTTAGCACCGTCACCCCCCAGCCAGAAATGTCCGTAGCTGTGACCTTAGCTGGGGCTTTTCTATGTGGAGTGTGCATGTGTGACTTCTCTCCAGGTACTCTGACTTCTTCATGCATGTTTGCTTGATTCAGAGGTGCAACTCAAGCTGCTCTAAAATCTAATTGGACACCCCAGGTGCCACCTCAGGTGATTGACAGGTTAGAAAACAGGATAGAAAACATTTCTTCAGACTTGCATGGATCACCAGTACCACCACCAGTACACCAGTTTGAAGTAAATGTTGAAGCAGTTTCCTACTTATTCATCCTATGAAAATATCACCATGTCTTCACATTTCCAGAAGAGATTTAGTCCCTGTGCAAGTACAACTACTGATGTTAGCAGGAACTATAACATTAACCATTTGTAGCACGTAGAACCTGTTCACGTCTGCTAAACCAGCTAAAAACTGCTAACATTTACGGTCTTAACTATGCTACGTCTGTATAAGTCCCGCCCCTTCCTCTACGTCGCCAATATGGCGTCTGCTTAGTGCGAGTTCATCGTTCTACGCTAGATTTTCGGACGTTTTTAGGGCAGCATCCAGGTACTTTCAGAGCACTGAGGTTTTGCTTAAATGTGCATGTAAACGCACTCTGGACTTAAATGTTTGAAAGTGCGCTGATTGACACACACCCTATGGCATATGTAGTTTTCAGTGAGTGTATTTAGGGACTACACATCAACTCAGTTACATTGGCCATGGTTACATGATGTTTTTTAATACAGAATTAAAGTAATGTAAATAGAGTATTAACATGGAAAACACATTTAATCGCCCTTATTCCATTTTGCTTCAGATCTGGGGGTTGGGAAGGGTTCTGATTGGACAGGACGTGTACGTGACGTATTTACGTATACTGAAAGAAAACTAGCTTCCTGCTTCTTTTCTTTTTGGCTTCAACATGAAAGACCACATAATAAATACTAATAAGTACTAATAAACATAAGTTTTGAAGCAACAGCTGGACACGAGCATACTACTTCACTTTCACTTAATGGTCTCTGCTCGAGTCCAATCCTCGCTTCAGGAGGCCATCCTGGAATATGTGCGTCATGGCAACAGAACGAGGGAATGAGCGTGCTCAGAACGACTGGAATTAATTTAAAGAGGAATGAATGTACACATGATGGAGGGATTATTCAATTCCGATTTAAAATGAGAATAAACCAGCCACTTGCTTCAGATTTAAGTTTAATTTGGAATTAACATTTTCATTCAGAACCAGGTGTTTACAAGGTCATCTGTAATCTCTTTAAAGTGGATTCAACTTTTATTCTGAATTAAAGGGGAATTAAAACTCATGTTAATGTGGCCATTGAAAATAAAACTATAAAGATGATCAAAGATTAGCTTAGCACTGACTAAGCTAGTGCTACATGATCCAGTTTCATTTAAACAGGAGGCTAGCAAGGATGCTAGCTGGTTTTAATGTAGCTACAGCATGAAAATGAGGAGAAATAGATCCTGGAACCAGTCTGATTTATTAGAGGAAGATATAAGGATGAAGAGAAAGGCTGAACTTTTTAGTAAAGAGGATGGAGACAGACCCCAGACCCAGTATCAGCAGCCCAACGTGGAGCTAGCCACACCAGGATCCAGTCTACCGGCACCAGCAGACAGTAAACCAGACCTGATCCTCCCACTACCACATCCAGCTCCACATCCAGCTCCACATCCGGCTCCCCAAACAAGCACCTTACCTTTCTATGCAGCTTCTGAAGTGTGATCTACCAGCTGGGATCGTCCTCCTCTGAGAAGCATAGCTAGAAAATCTTTCCTGTGCTGCACCATGCTGAGCGTTTAACTCTTTGTGATGATGTGTTGACACATGCAGTTGGATGGACATGTTAAACTCACCCACCTGAGGCAAATTATCAGACAGTGTATACAGTCATGGGCTGCTGGAAGCTCCTTCTTACGTCTCTGAGACTCCCTACCATGCTGCCAAATTGCTCCCCACTCTGTTAAAGTAGACCTGCTGTTGGTCATGTTAGAGGAGTAGCTCCTGAATGGACCCCCGTCTTGCCTTTAGGACATTATGAATCTCTTACTACTGCCCAGCTTCCCCTCTCCTCGTCTTTCCTCTGAAAGCTTGAAGTCTGCAGCTGGAAAACCAGCTACTTCCTGGATACATCTGCCATCACATCATGACTAGAACATGGATAGCATTTCTGTGTGTGTGCTCCGTTCTCCCCTGCAGCCCCACAGCGAGCATGACATAAACAGGAATCTGTAAAAACAGCTTGAAATACAGGTGATGCAAAAAGCATGTTGTTGCTAATATGTAGCATCTAACAAGGGAGCTGTTGCTTCCACAAAACCTCAATTAGTTTAGTGTTTAGCTTTCCTAACTAAAGGCATGCTTGTTCTATTTTTCATAGCAGATTTCTTGAAAAAGGGAGAAACATTAAGTCCAGACTTCCTGACTGTGCAGATTGCAGCCATGTTGTCAGCTGAGAGCCCACAGCGGCACTTCTATGCGGAAGTAAACATAAATGTGTCACTCAATAACAACAACCAATCTAACGGGGAGACAAAGTGGCTCTTACCTGAAATGACTCAATCAGTCCACTGCAGTACAGCACCAGTGGAGACTTTATTCTAGGCTCCTTTGCTCCAGTTAGCCTCATGCTGGCACTTTGAGAGACACTTCAACTCAACCCGAGTTACTCCCAGACACACTTCTTGGTTGTGAAATGCCGCGACACATACACATGTAGAAAGATAGATCATTGTGGCTTCTCGACGACAGACTGTGAAAAGACATGAAGACAGGGTCTTGAGCCGGGGTCAAGGGGAGACGGAGTCAGGAAGAGGACACAGATGAGCCATGGACGGGAGAGAGAGTGAGGAAGATGGATGAGACATCAGGGCCTGTCCGTTAATCATTACAGGACCACGAATGTGTTTCTTTCTCATCGACTGTGTTTAGATAAAAAGTTCAGTCTGATTTATGTATTTTTCTAAGGTCTAAGCATAAAGGAATGACTCTTTTTTTCTTTTTTAAAACCACCTACCGGTATTTTAATGTTGTAAATTAGTTCTACTAATATACCTATCTATCAATCTGACAACAGCTCATTTTATCACATGCAGAGTGAGAAATATCAGCCAACCAGATTACTGAATATTTGACCATGTGAAACCCACCTCAACACAAATCTCACTAATCTTTCTCTTCTTGCTCACTTGTTGCTATTTTTACAACAGAACCCATGCAGGCACATGGTTTACCCTCTTTGGCCCAGTACTGATCGTTCTTCAAAATCAATCAATCGATCAACCGATCAATCACCCAGTCAATCTTTATTATCATTGAACCAGCATCCTGGCACAACAAATGTTTGTACAAAAGCTTAAAAGTGCTCAAATATGGAATTAGGACCATAAGAAAACACGAAAGTTTAAACTTCCACTACTTGATTGCCAATCCATCCATCCATCCATCCATCCATCCATCCATCCATCCATCCATCCATCCATCCATCCATCCATCCATCCA
>JAOXYM010000013.1:30022852-30034135 GCA_028567055.1 Leptatherina wallacei | reverse complement strand
CTATCTATCTATCTATCTATCTATCTATCTATCTATCTATCTATCTATCTATCTATCTATCTATCTATCACCAATCAAAAGTTTCCCATTAAATCCAATGGGAAAGTGTTTCCAAACTTTTGACTGGTAGTGTATATATAATATAATATTATGTTTTCTCAACATAAAACAAGAATCATCAACTGCGAGGTAATTGAAATAATTAATAAGTAACTTATGTGATCATATTTTGAAGAGAGAACTTTAGTTAGTAACCTTTTAAAGTCTGACATTTGTTTAGAATTATACAGAAATCAACATAAATACAGTCAAAGATGAGGAAAAAAAACCTAATAAATATATTAATACCAATAAATATGTACACATAAATAATATGAAAGTAAATACATAAATATAATAAGAATAAATTAATGAAATAAAAAGAAATAAAATTTCAGAAGTCAGGAAGCGGTTTGTTGTAGATTATGTTTCAAACATGATTCTATACAAGATTAGGAAGCATCAAATTATGAAAACAGTCACAGAACTGCCCTTTACACACTCTTTACTTAAATTTATTTGTTCATGACATTAAAAAACACAGCATGACAGTGTTGGTAGCTTGAAAATAAATAAACATGCTCAGCCATTTTAACCTCCTATCAGCCCACATCCTCCTCACAGACACTCCCTCATACACACTGACTCACACAGATCAATATTCATGACAGCCCACAGCAAGTGTGGAGTCAGTGTGCACTCATATTAACATGTATATACGCAAACACCCTTTAACTACTTCTTCCTCTTGAGTCACACTGTTGCAATCCATCATGAGGTTTGTTCACACTCCCTGCTGATGGAATCCACCGCTGGCTACAAAAACATGTCAACCCCAGGAACTGTGTAACCCTGACGTTATCTTTACACCTCCGCCGCTGCCAGTCAGGGTAACTCAGACGGTACTGCCACTTGAGTGTCTGGCAGTATGTGAACACATTGTTTTACCAAACAGATTATTATCATTAGGTGAAACTGATCTTTAACTCATTTCTTCTCCCTGTACCGTTTTCTCATGGTGATTATAGATTGTATGTAAAAAAACACATCATCAGCTGGGACGATCCATCTGGTAGCAACATTTTAAGTCAGTTCCCATGTTCACAAAATGATGCAATTTTTAAGTACTTATTGACATTTCAATATTGTATGCTAATAATTGTGATTTTCACCTTCTCAGAGTTTATACTACTCTTCCATTGGACCATTTAAACATTTACGTGCAAGGGTCTTTTTAGGGTTTCTGCTTGAAAATGATATACATAAAAAGAATTAACTATTTCTCTGCAATCATAAAGTCTATGTCAACCATCTTGGCATCAAAATGGAAACATGGAAGATAGGAAAAATAGGAAAAAATTAATAATATTGTCCTCGCCCAAATATTTTTTGCATATTATAGTATATATTCGCTTTGAAAATGTATATATTAGTATATATATTGACAAAAATATAGTAGACAAAAATCTCCAGAAACGCATGACTCAACATGTGAATGTTATCTGTGTAAAGTGTCATGAAGTTAAACAACAAAGTTATAGAGCTTTTAGGAAAGAGATGGTGAGGCTTTTTTCATTTCAGCTCAGTTTGGTACGTTTCAGCAGTGAGTACAATCATTGCCATCCAATGATGAATCTGGGACATGATTTTAAAGAAAGTGGGAGAGAGTTATCTCCTGCTCTTCTTCTGCAATGTAGTGTTTCTTTTGAGATGCCCTTTTATTCCAAATAGAAAGTGGACAAAGCCACTGCTAACAGGTGCATCCATGCATCATACCAGCTCGCAAATAAACAGGGAAATACACTGAATACTTTCTCTCTGATAACGGTCGTATTTTATTTATGCAATTTTCAAAAAGGAGTAGCAGACAACAACAGGGAAAAAAGTAAATAGAAATAGAAAAAAGGGCTCAGACTTGTACATAGAAAAAGAAAAGTATAGGTAAAAGAGTAAATTAATACATAATAAAACTGCCAGTGTACTACACAGTGTCTCAAGTAAGTCCCAGAGAGACTGGCCATCCTATCCAAATCATGTCCAAGTACGTAAGGAATGGGTCCTTATTATTAAACCTGAGTCTCTCCATTTGTATGACAAGTCATATCAGTTAGCCATCTCTGAAAGGAGGGGGGAGAAGTCGACTTCCAGTACATCAGGATGAGCCTTTTGGCAACAATCAGCCCCATCAGAGACTGTTGACTGCTTTAGGTAGGTTTGCTATAGCGTGCGAATCAGTCATGGATGACAAGTTCAGCGTCTGGTTGTACAGATGTTTTGTAAGCCTTAGAGAACCAGTCAAATAGCTTGTCCCAGAAACCAGTCAGTGATGTAAGGAAACCAAAAAGCACGAGACAGTGTGCCCTTCCACTCTCAACATCTGTCGCACATTGGCCAAACCGAAGGATCAATCCTATGTAGCCTGAGTTTAGAGTAATAAAGGCGGTGGACAACCCATCCATCCATCTTCCACCGCTTATCCGGAGTCGGGTCGCGGGGGCAACAGCCTGAGCAGGGAAGCCCAGACTTCCCTCTCCCCAGCCACATCAGACAGCTCATTCTGAGGCGTTCCCAGGCCAGCCGAGAGATATAATCCCTCCAGCGTGTCCTGGGCCTACCCCAAAATGCAGGTTTGTAAAATTGGTCCCCTGCAGGATTCTGCTGAATATAGAAAATTCTGATTGGATAGGATTTGAGGAACTACTCCGATCTAAAGGTTTTGCATGCTTATGACTGAGCCCAAAACGCACGTATGTGGTTAAGTGTAGACTGACTTTTTTTTCTAAAAACGAGACATGTGGACTCACATTTTTTTCTAGACAGAGGGAGGAGGACATTTGGCTTTTTAAAAACCTGGGTATGTGTGGACAAGGCCGAAGGCCTCATTGTGGTTTTATCTGAGATTCTGTACTTTTTGTGGATACACATGTCTAGTTACATTACAGATCTGATGTTGTACCCGTGAAATCGGAAGTTAACCCCTTAAGCCCCTACCGGGGGTTGTGGACCTTAAGAGGATAAAGTTAGTTTATAGAATGAATCCAGGAAGAATGGAGAAGGCAAGTTGAGCATTAGTTTATTTACAATGTGCTTATTTCAACATGCAATCTACAACATGACTGGAGTTATAAAGTTGCCTAAAAGGATATCAGCCACAGTTGAACACAACAAGGAAATCAGGATCACTGCCAGCCGCCACAGCCACGGGAAACCAGGAACTAAGGAAAAAACAAACAAAAAAAACATAGACCCCCAACAACCTCAGTTACTTTATCTGTTTTCAATGAGCAAAACAACTCACAAAATCCCAAACAAGTGGAAGAGGAAGAAGATGCAGGGCAGGAGAACGACAGGGAGAAAAATGGAGGACATCTGTTCTAATGGGTAATGTGGGATCGCTAGCTAACAAAATGGACGAGGCTGAGCTGCTAACGAGGTCTCAAAAAGAATACAGGGAATGCATTATTATGTGCTTCACCGACACATGGCTGCATTAACACATCCTGGACTCTTGTGTGTCTGTGTGCTTTAAGACTGTATGAGCAGACCGCAACATGAAAGTTAGCAGAAAGCTAAAGGGAGGTGGAACTACAGTCAGGTGAAAAAGCAACTGGAGAAACTGAACCGAAACAAGGCTGCAGGTCCAGATAGTGTCAGCCCCAGGGTTCTGAAAACCTGCTCAGAACAACTATGATGGATCCTTCACCACCAGCCTGAGTCAGAAAAGAGTTCTTGTGCTGTGGATAACATCCCGCCTTGTTCCAGTACCTAAAACCATCAGAACCAGAAGACTAAAGTCCAGTCTCCTCGACATCTCACATCATGAAAGTCTTGCAGACACTGTTATTGGCTCACCTCAATAAGCAAGTCAACGCCTTTTTGGACCCATTACAGTTTGCATATCGTCATGGAGACGCCATCATCTACCTGCTTTAGAGAGCCCTCTCTCATCTGGACCAATCAGGCAGCACTTCAAGGATTATCTTCTTTCTAGTGGGGCAAATCAGCTCATATATGGAAGATATTGTGCACTTTCTGACTTAAAGCATGAAACTTTCTACAGTGTATCTGTATAGCATAAAGTTTATTTTCAGACATGGAACCATTTCTGAGTTGACCTCTGGAACTTGTTACAAGTTACATTTCAGGTTGTCAAAAACAATTATTTTTCATTTTTAAGCAGGCACAAAATTTGTTCTAGAATCCCCTAGCCATTATAACATTGCTTTAATATGTGAAATAAGCTGTAAAGAATGTCAATCGAGTTTCATGTCATACAAATAGACCTCATGCAAATACAAAGGCAAGAAAATGTGAGGCCTAACAGTCCTCTGAGCATGAGCACATATAGTGGAGTGGATAACAGACATATTTAAGGTGAATCGTGCAAATTTTGATTCAAGGAAAGTTGCTCTCTGGGGCCTTTGATCAAATCTGTCCAATGGACATTTTTAAAATCCAATGGCAGCCATTTTTTAAGATGGCTGCCGATAGCTTCTGTAAATGCAATTTTATTCATTGAAATAAATGTTGTTGAGGAGTTTGAGTCACATTGCTCCCAATTTTTTAAAAGATAAATTGTATATTGTTACATTCATTCTATTCAAACTCATTTAGACCTAAGATGGCCACCAAAAATATCTAAAAGGGCTACCGAGAGAGGCAAAAAGAATGGTGAAGACAATCAAGGGGGGGATCAGGCCCCTCCATCTACTAAGAGGGGGCTGGTAGGGGAAGTGACCTGGTAGCCTCTTTGACTGTCTTCAACAGTCTTTGTGTGACTCCAATTGTATAGTTGAGATAAGGTTACTGACCCCTGAAGCTCAACAGAGGTTAGACAGAAAGTGGTTGCACATCTGAAATCAAACCTCAGGGTATGTAGATGAAATGCTGCAAGTTTCATGCTTTAGTCAAAAAATGCCCTATTAATTTTCTTTAGTCCTTTTAATACAATCCAACTCATCTGTTATGTGAGAAGCTCCATAAATTCCGGGTGGATTCCTCCACAACCACCTGGATTTCTGACCAAATAACAGACTGAAAGCTGGTGGTCTGCAGCACTGGAGCACCACAAGGGACTGGACTCTCACCAGTTCCCTTCACACTGGACACCTCAGACTTCCAGTCCAACTCTGAGTCCTGTCACCTGCAGAAATACTCTGATTCCTCTGAAGCTCTGGGGAGTATCAGTGATGGACCAGAAGTTGAGTCCAGAGACCTGGTCCATCAAAAACCATCACCTCATCTGGAACTAAAGAGATAATTTTTGACTTCAGTAGTAAAAAAAACACTGTTTACATCCTCCCTCTTCCCAGAGACACTCTCCAGTTCCTCCCAGAGGATCCTGAGGTGTTCACAGGCCAGAAGGGATAAGGAATCTTCCCAGCATGCCCTGGGTCTGCCCCAGGGGCTCCGCCTAGTAAAATAAGCTCCAAGGGGAAGCGACCAGGAAGCATCCTAATCTGATGGCTGAACCACCTCTGCACCTCTGCTGCTTGTATCTCCAAATTTGCTGATCACTGTTGAGTGTTGGAAAGCAGATAGACAAGTAAATCAAATGCTTTGCATTTCGGCTCACCTCTAAAGTAGCTGCAGTATTAAATGCTACCCTCAAAACATGAATTCACAGAGAAACTGAGCAAAAGAGAAACCCAAGAATTAGGAAACCAAAATGGAGGGATCACATAGTTTAGGTAAATGTTGAATAGTACCATCCAGCGGATACGTCAGCCTTTGAACCTGAACAACACACAACTCACAGTAAGATTGGTTCATGGCATGATTATTATCATCATTATTGCTATTATTGACTCTCTGTGGTCGAATGGTGGCCAAGAATATGTAAGTGTTAGAGAATAAATCATTTATAAACTGTATATGTTCCCTAAATTGAATTCTCTTCAGTGATATTCTCATGGCATCATTTCAAGCAGCTTGAACGCAGCAGTGTTGTGTTGTGCAACGCGTCCAAAGAGAAATCTTCACTCCATCTGTAAATGATTGAACAATTAGAGAGTAGATCATGTGAGATTATCTAATCTATAAATATCTCGGTCACCTTCTCTTTTCTATTATTTAACATCTTTGGTTATTTTGCATACACAAAAATGATCAGACAATGTCAACGTTCTAGGAAATTGAAGAACCTGTCCTCTTTGGATCTACAGATTATAGTATTTTTACATCATGTTCCTCTCTGTATACAAGGCTGGTTTCCATTGTAACTCTGTAAACCACAAGCTCATTAGCATATGTTATATAGTTCACCAATTAATGAACAACGACCAGTTTGACTGTTTCCAACAGTATTTACAGTCCATCTATGTCACGTTTATAAAGAATTGGAACCAAAATTCCTCCTTTTCCTGACATCATTACTAACTTCCAGTGTGGCTGAGACAATACAACCCATTTAATTTGCACAATCTGGGCATACCAGTAAACTATCGTTCTTATAACACTCAGGCTGCCCTCTTTGACCAAACATAGTTGCTATGGTTAATATGATCAAAGGCTTTAGAGGTATCCGGGGCCGTAGCCAGGATTTTAAAGATACCGAGGTCCAGACCTCGGTGTCCTCAATGGTAGCTATGGCCTTGTAGGTATCAATGAAACACATAATAACTGATGAGTTTCTGGTCCTGCAGCTGTTCAGTTAAATACACAAGTCATCAGCACCATTGTTAGCAATAAAATCCAGTTTTTATATGTAAAATAATAAACATCTAATTTATCCAAAAATAAATCTTTCATGGACTTTTGACAGGATGCTGGCTAAAGCAGTTTGCCTGTAATTATCTTTGTCCTCAATAGCTGGCACTAAGAGAGCAGACATCGCTGAGTCTGGTTGGTAAGCCATCAAACAGATGGCTAGAAGAGGAACTATTTTTATACTGGCATGTTTAAGATTTTCACTACAGATATGATCTAAATCAGTCACTTGGTGTTTAGCCAGCTTATATATAACTTCCATACTGCCCACCTCATATCAGTCACCTTGGACACAGTTGGATAATGTGCCACAGTCCAGCTGACATAGCTCCCCAATGTTGTCTGACCTACTAATTATTTCAGAATAGTCAGAATACATTTCCTAAAACTATCAATCTAGATCCATCAGAAACATAATCCAGCAGCCACAGAATCAACCCCTACAGCTCCTTCTTCTTTATTAGTAAAATAAATAGCATGGTTGGATTTGCATGGTTCTTGTACTGAAACAACGGTTCGTTCAGGGTCACCCCGACATCATGAATGATTTAGTTTCTGCTCTGCTGTAGGCTATATTATTATGATGCTTAAGTAACGCTTACTACTACTAACAAACCAAACTCTTCATCTTTATACCGCGAACAGATCTTCATGTTACACAATCAAACAGAACAGAGGGAAAAGTGATCGTTACTTTATTAACCCTAAACCTGAAAGCTCATTGTGTCTCACATCTTTACAATCAACATCATTACACATTAATGTACAGGGCACATCGACATTACTGAACATAAAAGGCTTTAGGTAGTTAATTTACATTGTTGCATTGCAACAATAATCATTTTCTAAATAGATGCAGTGTATCTTCAGTCTTTATTGATGCTGTGAATGGAACAAGATGAAGTGGTGCCACCGCGTTCATAAACTCTAATGAAGCATTCACATTTGCTGTACTTGTGCAATGATACACCATTGTGCTAGGCCTAACTAATTTATGTGTTTGCAGGTAAAATCACATCAATATTGTTATATTAACACAGTTAAGCTATATTTAGCAAACAATCTGCATTTATGTCTCCATGACTTGATGAACTAGAAAAAATATTACAAGAGCTAATAAAGGGAAGTCTATGAAAATACTTTCCTCATTCAGATGGCCTTTTATGTTATGTACACATTTAGTATGATTGCCTTATTTTGTTTGAAATGAATTGCAATACTCGAGTCAGCACCTACTAATCACATCCAGTGATGTCAAGTCTTTTATATTCATTCATTCTTCCAGTGAGGTTTTTCCAGATGGTTGTGGATTCATACATGATCTTACTGTCTTAGCATGTCATAGGACATAAAGTTTTTTAAATTTAATTGTTTTTGGGCTTTTTCACACTCACTGTTCTGCTCGCAGTGCTGGTTTTTAGCCTGATTCAACCATTGTTGGGGTTTCCCCTTAGAGTACTGCAGGTGTAGCCATCGAAACCTTATGAAATCTATTCTGCAAAAACTTTACCAAATGCACCAAAGTTTATGGATAACTTGGGTTCTGAGTGTGAGGATATGCAACAGCTACAAGGGTGAAGGGAAAGTCAGGTTGGAGTAAATATAACAGCAAGACTGCATTCTGGGGTTTGGAAGTAAAATTTATTCAAACTTTTCAAATGGAAAGTAGCTAAAACCTGCTGTTTAAGTAACTTAGTGAATTCATTGTATTCTGCCTCAGGGTGCATTCACACCTAATAGTCCACTAGACTCTGTACGATAGAGGTGTACAATAGTAGGCTTTCACACTGCAAACGGAACAACATATTTCAGTCTTTTCCAGAGGTAGACCTGCATGAAGAAGACTAGGCAAACAATAAAGAAGAAAAACTATTTTATATATTGGATAATGCAGTACGACTTGTGCTCCCATCAGAGTAAAACATGGAGCTGCATCAGAACCTAGCGTTCTTTGGTCACATTTCTATTAGTTCTTCCACGTCTCACCGCTTGTCATTTTTTCAGTTATTATCCGACATGGGCGTATGTTTGAATTGCATTTACCCACAGTGGCCTATGTATTGTAGTCCGCTTCCTCCATTAGGTTCCCTTGAAGTGGATTTGAATCAGAAGGGCTGGTGTGAATGCATCTTTAATACTTGCCTTTAATAATTTTCTTCTCTTCTGCTTTGACATGCATGGAAATGCCACCACAGCAAGGGCAGAGGGTGCACTTCTGGGGTTTGCCTGGATTTGTCTGAAAGTTAACAGAATCTGTTATGGAGAACCCCAAATTCAGTCTGGGGAACAAACAAGATCAGTGCACTCATGGCTGTATTCACACATACACTGGAGTCCTGTTCCAGAGCAGTGACATCTGAGAACACAGGTGTCCACGTCATGCCTCTGAACTTCATGTGGAAAGCTGGCTGTACACCTTCAGAACTCAACCAGCTTGTGTCCTCAGCTATGTACTTTTTATGTGTTAAAGTGAAACAGACAGAAAAACAGATTGTTGAACGTTATCTGATCCTCCAGAAATTCAGAGTTATTTTGACTGGATAGTGGTTGTTTTCAGAAGGACCTGGCTTTGAGACTTGCTCAGATTTGAGAGGGAAGGATTATAATGCTGGCAACCCTGTCTTTACCAAAAATGCACATGGTTTTCATCACTGGGTTTCACCATTAATGAGTTTACAACTACGATTCTTCACAACCACAGCCTGCCAACACAACAAAGTATTATTAGGAATTCTGAGAAAGTTTCATAGCGACAGAAAGACAGAACATCCCTGTTACTGAAAATAGTAACAATAGTAAGTTAGAATAAATTCTCATCATGATTCTGAAGATTTTACTGCATGATTTTTCTTTCTCAAAGACAAAAAGGTGCAAAAATATGTTTGGAACTCTACTTTGAATGATGGTTGATCAGGTGTTGTTGGGTTTGAGTAGTCCAGTTATTAGTCATTGTTAATAGGTGGCTAGACAATTATTCATATTTGATAAAGATTATTAATGCCAAACAACAATAAGAAACTCTTGGAAATTAAAAACTTAATTCTGATATCTGTCTTGAGGGCCTATCTGTGCCTGTCAATCTTGGACAGATATGAAGCTTGCAGAGCAGATAATGAACAGAGGATTGACATTCGCAACCCATCACTAATCACAATATGCATTCTCCTTTAAAATAGAACAGTAAAATATATCAAAGCACAATGAAAATCACTCAATGATGCTTTGATTAATAAATACTGATGTGTAATTCTACTGTGTTAGCATAAACCTATGCTAGCAACTATACAATAAAGAGGTCACAACATGGCTGCTGTTGGTAAGGAAATAGAGATCACAAGATGGCAGCCGTATCCAAAGAAACGGTGGAGCTACTGTTACCATGTGACTGATGAACAGGTGGTTCTTTGTGTAGCCACTTGTGTTAGGATGTGTGAGCAACAAAATGTAATACAATGGGAGAAAAGAATTATGTTCAAGACCATTTCCTGTCTTCTAGATAAAGAGATGAATGAAAATGTTTGTGAGTGTTTGAATTTAAAAGGTGCCAGGTTAGATGAAGGAGATGTCAGTTTATCATGCAGGAACTCTTATATCTAACATAACTTGATAAACTAAAACTACGCTTATTAATTCAACAACATTCATAATAGACACTCAAGGAAAAATAAATGCAATTCACTAAAACCCAGCAGATCATTTACAAATACAATGAGCTGATCATGCTTAGCTGTGCGTACAATGCTGGTGCTGATGCTAACACTAAAGCTGTTGTATGTCTATTTGTTACCACAGTCCTTGGAAAACAGTGGGCCTTTGAAGAAAGGGGAGCTGGAAAGGGGTCCTTTTTTCAGCTTAAGTCAAAAAGATCCAGTTGGGTCTCTTGCTCAGCTGTTCTGTCTTTAGAAGAAGTAGACCGGTTGGGGTTGGCTAGCAGGCAAGCTAATCATTCAAGAGGGAAACTCCTCTGAGCAGGGAGTGTCTTGCAGATTTTGAGTTGCTGCTTTGTGAGTTGGGGGGAGTAGCTACCTGGAAAAGAAGGTCGTTCACTTTTACAATAAAAGTTTCAGTTTTAATTCATAAATTAATGATTTGGTTCTGTGGTGTCCTAACAGTGTCAATCTGTACAGATAAGCTACAGACTCACATCAACAGAAGATGGAGCATCTGCTCTTCTCTATGTTCCGTAAAAACCTCTGATTTCCACAGCAAATATTTCCATATCATGTGCTGCCACCCTCCCAGTGCTGCCAACTCCTCAGTAAGAAAAGTAGCCTATCTATTGGCTGTCCTAACAGTCGCTAGAAGTTGCTAAATGACGTCATCATATAATTTGCATAATCAGCCTTGTGCTTATCGTAACCAAGGGGCAACCTCGGGCGTCGAAAACGTGAAGCCTATGCAGAAGTCCAAAAATTGCAGTTCCCCCTTCACCCGCCAGGTGCTGGCTGCAAAACAGAGCAGATCCCCATAGACTCCCATGTTAAAACGACCAACTTCACAGCAGAAATAAACATGTTTACAGCCTGGTACAAAAAA
>JAOXYM010000013.1:29978968-30000066 GCA_028567055.1 Leptatherina wallacei | reverse complement strand
TATCTATCTATCTATCTATCTATCTATCTATCTATCTATCTATCTATCTATCTATCTATCTATCTATCTATCTGTTATTTTAGATTAGAGCTGCGTTCGGTTGTTGAACCTAACAATCCTCCACAAAAATAAAAGAAAGAAAACAATATTTTAGGTAATTTACTGATTTGAATCTCTTAGCGAACCATAGAGCAAACACATCTGAGAGATAAAATGAGAAAAATTCTAAATATTGTGACTTTTCAAAATTCAAAAACTCATGTAAACAACTCACATTTCACATATATTTTTAGGCGCGTGTAGCCTGATGGTTTGCATGCACATCATGGAGGAAAAAGCATCTTTAGGACAGATAACACCTTTGACTTTCTTTTACATTTCATTTTATTGAAATTTATTTCACTTATTAAATTAAACAATGACGATCTTTAGAGGGACAAAGTTACTTGTAGCACACTAAAGAAAATTAATTTATACAACATTAATTGAATTTGTATTATTACGTGTTTTGTTTTTCATGCACAACATGTCTGATTTAATCTGAGAAACTGCAAATAATCAAAGCACAATTATTATTAGCTGGATTATTATTAGCTGGATTCATGAATATCAACAGACAGAACTTTGGATCAGGACTTTACAAAAATGACATTAGTGTCTGAAAATTAAATGACTTTTTACTTCAATAAAGCAGATGAAAAATAGAAACAAAATATTTCCTTCTTTTGCAAAAAACCTGCTCACGCTCGGATGGGGGTGAAATGAAATATCTCCATAGTTACGGGAGTTTCCACATATTTCATGTTTGCTATTTGAGTAAAAAAAAAGAAAAAGAAAAAATCAAGTTAACACTGAAGACTGAAATGTCCTTTTAGCTGGCGTTTCTAAACATGGCCGACATCAGAGCGAGCAGACACACAATCCTATTAACTGTTTATGGAAAGTTTCATGAAAAACTCCGTCTCCTTCCTCCCTCCTACTTAAATCTCTAGATTACAAACAATCCTTTAGGGAAGCAAATCAATATGATGAAGCACCAAAGTTCAGTTTGTTGTGTGTCTTTTCTCCTCCTTGTCCTTCATATATCAAATGCATGTTTACTGAGCCCAGTATAAATAAAATTCATTCTAAGTGGTTGTGCCAGGTCATGAATGCTGGCGCGCTCGTTTGTCCCCGGATGGCCTTAATTCCTTCTGTCAGGCAGTAATCAGGTCTGTTTCACATAACGGGCCATTAGTTTAAAGAGCAAATCTGCTTTCAGCGCTGCTGACAATAGACTGTGTGTGTGTGTGTGTGTGTGTGTGTGTGTGTGTGTGTGTGTGTGCTGCAGGGGGGAGGTCGGCATGGGTGTCTGTGTGTGCCAACCCTGACCTGGCAGGGCCAGCATAGAGGAAGAGATAGATGTGGAAACTGAAAAGTAAGAGTTAAAAGAAAGAAAGCCGGCTGTTGTGAGATGACATGGCTGCACTCGTCGGCTTCATCTGAGGAAAATGAAAGTGACGGGTCAGAGTGTGCCCCGAAGATGTTTCCATTTCGGGCCCATTCAAATCTCTAATCGCTGTCCTTCCCATGAACCTGCTCCTCTGGACTGAATGAAGAAATAAAAAAAGAAGAGGAAAACAAAGATGCAAACCTTAAGAAGGTGTCTGGCCCCCCCGTGGCCAGAGACTTCCACTTATCCCCTGCATGTGGTGGCATTCCTTGTCCTCTGTGCTATGGTTGGGATACTTCCGGGTTGAACCCGAGGACTTTCTTTTCTTTCTTTCTTTTTTGCAGGAGGCGAGCAGTGACAACAGGATGACAACACTATGCTGTCACCTACCGGCCCGATGGAGCCGCCGAGAGATGTCACCATCTCATTAGATCATCCCTCGCCTCCACACTCCAGCGGGTAGCTAATTGGAAACATGGCAGTGCAAAAAGTCACACAAATACCTAGCACTGCAGTTTCAAAGAGCTCCAGTGAAAGTTAATTCTCTCAAGTGAGAAGGGCAGCGAGGCAGTATTTTCTGTCCGTCCATGTCTGGCGGAGGAGGGGGCAGGCGGGTTAGGCCAAACACCGCTCCTTACCCTAATCGCTTCAGACATATCCAGCATTTGCTTTCATCTCTCAGGGGGTGCCCTGACACAAACCATTTCCATTCCTCTCTTACACCCCTCCTTCTTCAAACCCACACATATGTGGGCTTCATTGTTTTAAATAATTGTCATCTTAATTTATTAACGTGTTAATTTTTGGAACGTTTTAAAAAAATTGAAAAGAAAATGCTCGTAAAATAAAGAATGAATGTTTTCCAGTGTGACGGCTTCGGGAGAGAGAGAAAAGTTTGATAGGACACAGAGTGTCTTAATGAGGCTGTTCAGCCATGTTAACGCTGCTCTGTTTACTTTCACCAGGGTAATGATTGAGAGAAGCTGTGTAACCATGACCGAAATTATTTCAGATGGATACTTATGCCTCATTACGTAAATGTACTTCTTTTCTTCTTATTTTTAAACAAGCGATCCAAATAGAAGACACTGACCTCCATCAGCTGGACAAACAAATAATTAATAACTAATAACCATTCACAAAAATCCAACTACTTAGTAGGCTTTTAAAGTAATACAATTATAAACTAATGAAAGCTGATTTGTGTTTATTTAAAAATACTGAATAAATAAAGAAGGGGATCTTTTAATATATCAAAAAGAGTGAAAATATGTTTCTTGTAGCCAGGTAACAAGCATCAGATGATGTCACTCCCCTCGGTGCTGCACTGTTTTAGCCATGGACCATAATCGAAGACAGATGACATGAACCTTCCCTGAAGGTTAAAACATGTCAGAAATATGTACTCACATATTGGATATGTGATGTAATTTCAAACCAGTCTGTATAACAGTGACCCTACTGGTCACTCCACTCCACACCCACATGACAGGTAATTAATATTCATTTAGCCAGCAGCTCAACACCAAACAGCCACCAGATCATTTTCTGTTATCAGTCCAGCTTCTGGACACTCCCCATGTCAGCTGATCACTAGTTGTCCCTCTTTTCTTTTATTATTATATTCTACTTTTTATGGGATAACTTGTCCAACATCATGCAAAAGTTGGGTCGGGTCCATGTTTCCCACTGAGCTGCATCCCTTCGTTGTTGTCCCATTACTGGCTCATGAAGGATTCTAGTTGCTCAACAGTTCTGAGTCTTCTTTGTTGTTTTTATGTATTTCATGTTGCAGTGTGGTTTAACAAAAATATGCAAGGCCTTCCTGAGTGCTAATAACAAGCTGACTGGTCCCTCTCTTCTTTAATCTAAAAGTCGACTTCCATGATTTCTAAACAGATTTTTGGATTCAGAATTTTCTGTCCACTTCAGTCCAGGCTTCATCCTTCATGTCCAGAGTTTCTGGATCGTGTTCACACACGTTTTAACCTGCATGAGGGCTGATAATACATGATTCCTGGAAGTGTTTCTATTATTAGAACCTTTTATGAGGCTGTACAAGGTAGCCCACCTCCCATTAGTCACCTTTATTTGCTCTTTCAGTCATTTCTATCATTTAAACTTATTGTATTCTTTTTATGATTGTCAAGCAATTAAAAATGTTTTAATAATTACATGCTCTAAATCAATAAAAGTGTTCAAAATAGTAAATGCAAATGAGTGACGCCCCTTCTGTTAATGATGTGTGCAGTAACATAGAGATAACTGTGACTGCAGAATGAAGTCCATCATCCTCAGTTTGGGTAAAATGTTTGGCCCCAACCTCTAGATCTAGTTTTGCTTCCTTTTAAACTAAATGATGCTGCAGGATTTTAGCCACATTTGTAAAGTTATGTCAGAAAATTAGTGGTGTGTATCTGGCGATACGATATATATCACAATACAGGGGCAATGATACAATATATTGCGATATATATTGCAATACTATGGGTGAGACGATATATCATCCTCATCAGTAAAGGTCTCAAGTATCCCTGTAGCATCAAGTATGTAGCTTGATATATGACACATACATGAACAATGGTCAAACACGTATACAATTTCCATTTTTGATTAAAGTATTTAGCAAAAGAAAGTATGCTTGATTAAGTAAAAACACATCTACTGTTTTCCTTTTAACATTATTCATCTATATAAATCTAAATGCAAGTGCTTTGGATTCTTCAAGTAAACTTTAATAAAAAGTCAAGTTTAGATGCAACACAGAAATGAACCACCACTAATGTTTGTATATATATAACAAATTGTTGATTTTGAAATAAATAAAATATTGATAATTTAAAAAAAGAAATAAGTGATTTTTTTTTTCATAAAAACAAATCAATATTCTGGTTTTGAATATTGATACAATAATGTCACGCAAAATATCGCCATATTTCGGCAAATCGATATTTTCTTACACCCCTGCAGAAAATGCATTAATTTTTCATTTTCTGGACCAGGCAAGAGGCAGGGTACACCCTGGACAGGTCGCCAGTCCATCACAGGGTCAGAAAATGTGATCAGTAAAATATATAACCCCATGTTTACCATCGGTTCTGGTCTTCAGTTACAGACTGGCTGACTCAGTTTGCATTAAATACCAGATTGATTTTAGGCTAGCAGGGCTGGTTGCTAATGCTAGCATCGGCTACTGCGCTACCACAGACCAAAGAGATTCTACTTACACCTGGATTGTTTGCTTTGAGAGTCAAGAGTTCATTAAGTTGAACTAAAGAAGTCTTTGGAGTAACTCCATTGGTATGCCAACAGATGAGTTATGAATGTATAGCAGAGGAGTTCAAAGTAACAGCTGATGCTTTTTCTTAAATCAGACATCTGAACACACGTTAGATTTTATTAATGTACCTGGGAGCCTGAATTTGATAAGACACATGTACTGTGTTAAATTTATCTTTTAAAAATGGAATGATGTGGTGAAACCAAGCGGCAACCTCCGGCGGAGAAATGTGAAGCCTCTGCGGAAATGCCAGAAATAACGGTTCCCCCCTCAGCCACTAGGGGGTGGCTCCAAAAGGGAGTCAATCCCCATAGACTCCCATGTTAGAAAGACCAACTTCACAGCAGAAATAAACATGTTTACAGCCTGGTACAAAAAACCATTTTAGGTTTAATATGTCAAGTTTACCTTCATGACAACTGTGGGGGGAGTGTATTTATGTATAACTCATTCGTTTATATGTTATTTAATCTTGAAATTCTTCATAATTAAGGGTGTGTCCTTTAGATTGACAGGCGCCTTAGCTTTAGCCCACCTACCTCCGTTAGCTGGTTAGCTCCTGTTAGCTCTGGGTTAGCCTGGTTAGCTCTTTGCTACAGTTAGCTCAGAGTTTGATGGGTGTCAATCATCTGCCCACATGCTCACAGCCCCCCTCTCTTCGCCCATTTTTGTATTTTCTGGGAGTGATGAGACTTGTGATGCTGCCAAGACGGTGAAGGTGGGAACCTCACTTGGAGGTTCTTTTCAGCTCTACAGAAACCTACGGGTCACGTGAGGGAGGCTCTGTCCATTCATTATACAGGTTCTGGGTAAAAACTTGTTTTCTTAAGACTTTTTGTCTCTAGTGGCCTTTATTGTATAGTAGGTAGTAAGGTAATGGGGCCAGAGAGAGAAAGAGGTTGACATGCAGCAAAAGGCGCCAGGTTGGGATTCAGGCCTGGCCTGTCTGTAGCCTCAACCAGTGGAGTGATACACTGCCACAACCAAATGTTTTTAAGGAACACATGCATCTGAAAGAATCTGACAAGAATTCCTAAGGTACTGTAAACTTTGAAACAAGAATCATCAAATCTGTGGCCTGTTTCATCAGTGAAACAGAAGTACTAGCCTCCTGCTGGGCTCCTGTTCTTCTACATTCATTATTAGTGTCTACATGCTCCTTTTATTTTTCTAGCTGCTGGTAACATGTCTTGATATCAGTCAGAGATTCAGTCTGTTGGTATTACATGATAGTTCCTCCTCTTATTCTCTTAATCATTGGGTTTGTGTAGCTTGAGGTACTCACTTCATAGTACCCTGCTGGGGGGGTATCTTGTACTCAAACTCCTTAATTCTACTTAATGCCCACCCCCAGGGTGCTGGTCTCAGGGTGAGAGTCTGTGGACATTATGAGAAGCATTTCTGTCTTCATATTAGTTATTCCTTTGGTTTATTATAACAGCAGGTTATAACTAGCAGGACATATGGGTTGATCGCTCATATAAATAATATAATAATAATAATAATACATTTTATTTGTCAGCGCCTTTTAGGGCTCTCAAGGACACTTTACAATATAAAAAACAAGGATATAATTAAAACAACAATAAGAAATAAGATAAAAAAAAAAAAAAAAAAAAAGAATGAATGTCAGGGTATGTTTGCAGTGAGATGATTACAATGAATATGTAGTTTTGAACAGAAGAGTTTTGAGATGCCTGCAGCCTCTCTATAGTAGCTATTTCCCAACCTTAAGGTATTTGGAGCTTAGCTTATCTTCTGTAATATTAATTTCTGGTATAAAACCCTATGAGGTTTGATTGTCTTGCCTTAGTCTGATACTATTTAACTGCATTCCTCTTGTCCAATTAGCATTTAACTTTCTTGCTGCATATCCTGATGAGGTGGATCAGTGAATCAATGTTTCACTTAATCCTGATGCAAAACTGGATGTCATCCATGCAGAGGACTTGGTTGATGACTGCTTTACTTGGAACTGATCCATTGCCTATGAAGAGCATCAGTGGGGATGGATCATGGTATTTGTGTATCCCACACTTGATGCATTTAGCTTCACATTTGCCTCTAGAGTAGTTTTCTACAGCTCACTGAGTTACTGATGAAGGGTCTTAGTGTTCCACGGATGTTCCAATATCCGTGTATGCAGCAGCACTGAATCATTGACTTTGTGGAAGTTAATCCAGGCAGTGCATAGATTTGTATGTCTGTTTTGTCAATCAGGAGTCAAGCTGTAACTTGGTGCTACTTCAGGGCCCTCTGATGTATTGGGCATCTGCCCTACTTATTAAACATATTTATAATGCCTTTGACGAGTTTCCATACTGTGCAGAGTTAGGTGGAACTGGCCTTCTCAGGGGCTGGTAAATGGTAAATGTATTGCCCTTTTTATATGTTGACCACTCAAAGCACTTTTACCCTACACATGCACATTCACCCAATCACACACTCATACAATACCTCTGTTGTTATTATATTAGGTGCTTTGTACAATCACACACATTCACATCCGGACAGACACATCGGGAGGCAACAAATGATTCAGTGTCAAAGACAATCTGGCATATAGTCTCGGGGAAGCCAGGAGATGATCTACTGGTAAACGACTGCTCTTCCACCTGAGCTAAAACTGGCCTATATGATGCGGCTGGGTTAGCCACCTTTGAGCAGGATCTATCTGTTTGCGGTATTATGTGTATCAGTTTGGGACCTGGTGCCTCTATAGGGGCTCAACATCTTCATACTTGAGACTCTTTTTCAGATGCCTGCCATGATAGTCACAGACTTTTGTTCTAGAGGATTGTTATACTGTTGCTATGGTCATATCTCATGTTTTGTTGCTATGGTCACATGGTGCTTTACACTTTTCATCTCTTCACCAAGCCTCTCACTTTGTGTACTTTGGATGTTTTGGTCAAGAACTTTCTGTTTATCCTCCAGACTTCTGCTGCTCCTGTGTAATGTTCCAGGCCGACAGCTTACCCCCTGTGACACATCAGTTCGACCATATGGCTGCAGCGATGAGCCCCTCTATAATCCGTCTTTGTCCATTCACAAGAACCAAACATGATGGGCTAATTGTCTGCTGGTGTGTCCTTTGACAAATCATCACATAGACGTGATGGTTAATCAGCAGCGTTGTTATTTAGTGTGACTAATAATAGGCATGTCTGGTAAATCCCTCATACCATCCTTCCAGTTAGCTGTTAGGAAGAAAAGCATGATGACCAGATGATGTTGAAATATCTATGCTCATCGTGTTGTATGATTCAGTGCTGATTGTTTATGCTGTTAAACTCTGGAGTGTTAGTTGCTTCATCATCATGACCTCACACTCTGATCCTGCAAGTTGTTGCACAAAATTACACACAAGGCAGATCTGCTCTGTGTACGTTAAATGCGTATAAGAGGTGGGTCAACTCCCCCATTCCACCCCGGCCCTTCCACAAATCACAAGAAAAGGTTTGTGAAGGGAGCTCTGGTTTGACCGTCTCCGGGGAAACAGCTTTTTTTTGCATTCTGCGACTTTGACTTATTGTTTTTGTGGTTTTAATAATAGTAGCATTAAAGGGTTTTAAGAAAAAAATGGGATTTAAAGTTAAGTATGAAATAAGTATTCACCCCCACAGAGAGGGACTCATTTTCATCAACTACCAACTGATGGATTTAGTCTGCTTGAACTAAAACCTCCTGTCCCAATGACCGGAAAACATTTTATATCCAGCTTCCTGTTCGGAGTGGCTGGGATATGGCACCCATGCCTCACCGTGAACTTTACTTTCCGGAAGCTCTTTTTCCCAGTCCTGCCCTCCAACCCTCCTCCACGCTGTCAGGCGTAATAAAAGCCCCCACCCCTCCTCCTCCCTCTTTAGCCAGCGACATGGTATTTGCACTGCTGAGGAGAATGTGAGCTAATGAAAGTGTAAAGCCTGTGTTCACTAGAGTATAAAATTCACATTTGGCCAAGACTGGCTCTGCAATCTGATATTATGAGCCCCGCTGCAGAGAGAACAAGGGCTTGAAATAGCAAAAAAGACAGCATGCAGGAGAGGGGCACACAGCTGGGAAGCAGTTTTGTAAAACAATTGAATGTTTTCTACAGTAGGATCAGGGTTTTGTTTGCTGGAATAGTACTGGACAATAATGCTAACACACATAATCACAGCGGCACAGTCTGAGCAGA
Source organism: Leptatherina wallacei (assembly GCA_028567055.1). Lineage (NCBI taxonomy): Eukaryota > Metazoa > Chordata > Actinopteri > Atheriniformes > Atherinidae > Leptatherina > Leptatherina wallacei. The sequence goes on along the minus strand of JAOXYM010000013.1, from coordinate 29,991,174 downwards.
AATGGTGGCTCAGTCGTTTTCTTAAAGAAAGAGGCGCTGCAGGAGATGAGCAAGACACAAGGTATCGTACACCGCCATCTTGTTTCCTGTGTGTGAATACAAGCTGTGCCCTATTAAATGGAGGTTTGCTGTGGACAGAAATTAGGTCAGAGGCGGTCCTGAGAACTGACGTAAACAGCCATGTAGAAATAAATAAATAAGTAAATAAATAAATAAACATAAAAGCCCAAGTCTCGTACTGCTGCGACAAAGCAGACAGCACAGGGGATGGAGATAATTCTGTCCAATCAAATCAAATCAAAAATATTTAATTCCATTTTACCTCAATCAGAACGTCCCTTGCCTCATAGAAATTTTTATTTATTTTTTTTAGCTATTTTATCATGTCTGCTCATTGCAGCCAAGCTCACTGTTTTAGTAGCAGTTATTCAGAAATAATAAAAACTAGCAAAGCATCATTTATCTGTGCGCCAGATGAATAAAGGTGGTTAAGTTCTGGGAGAAAAATGGAAGTCTTTTGTTTAAACAGTAGCTCCACTTCAGCCAGGTCAAAAGTTCAGCCACATTAAGACCGGCTGACCTATTTTCCCCACTGAAACTTGGAATCCATCTTCCCTCAGTTTATCCTCTAGCCTCTGTCTATTCAGATAAGTCTGATGTTTTCTTTTGTTTCGCTGTAATAATTCCGCTTTTCCTTCCCATGAAACTATATCTGAACCGCTCGCTGCTTACGGTTGAGGTTACATCGTAGCTTTTACATCTCTATCTGGTGCAACATTTCTTACAGCCGCTGTTCCTCCATAAACCCGCCAGGTTGGCTGTAATTTAACAGAAACTGCGGCAACCGAACCAGGACTGTTTCACCATCGCTTCACACATCCTGTATTCTAACTCGCCTCTTGCGCTCCGTGTATTGCATGCTAATGTTTTACTTTTTCCTTTAAATGAGCACCTGACTATGAAGCACAAGCTTGTCAGTAATTAATTATTGATTGTGACGTGGATGTTTTAATTATCACGACATGAGATGTCCCTGCATGCGATGGCTCAAGAGAAAATCTCCCTGAGCAACGTGACTGTTTTTAAACTTCAGTGCATTTTTCGTTGTATTTACCGAAGATTGTTTTACTTGTGTTTGATCGTTGAGGTCCGTTTGTTTCGTGGAATATCATAAACTCCCTTCTTGTCCAGGTCACTTGGAAAATAGATTTCTAATCTGAATGAGGTTTTATCTGGTTAAATAAAGGCAAAATAAATGTTACAGAATCCAATTTGCAAGGCACTATGAAAGTAATATATAAATAAGATTATATTTTAAGGGAAATTGACAAAACGCCTTATAACTGTAACAGTAACAGTAATAATGCTGTTATTCTCATTACAACTGGTCAATTGCATGGTTTGTTGACATACGTATTAATACAGGGCTTTACAAACATCTACAGGATGTTAACATTTATTTTAGTATTCCCTGTTCCTTCTAATAACTCCCATACCGGTACCATTGCACGATTTAAATCAGCTAGACCATTTTGACCTTTTATGTGATCACACAAACGCTATCACATACATCACATAGAAAGTTCTACTATGATACACAGAAGAAGTCCAGATGAACTTAATTATTTCACAGGCATCATTAGGATTCGTCTTCATTCCCAATCATCAGCCTCAACCAGCCGTCTGTGTTGTTCGCTCTGAAGATGAGCTGCTGAGGTCAAAAGTGGGATGTTTGCGAGCAGCAGAGCAGGAGCTGTGCAGCAGTGAGCCGGTGGAGCATCCTGCAGTTTGCAATTATCATCAAGCAAATAGAGCCGTACCTACATGATTACTCACTATCGTGTTTCAGCAGTGCTGCGTTTAAACACCCCGGAATATACAAACTCCCCTGGCCAACGGAGTCGTTCTGCTAATTCAGAGCAAAGTCTGTCATTGTGGTTCACAGGATACACACAGGATCTGAAAGACAGCTTCTTTTTTTTCAGCAAGTTCATTCGCTGGTATGTAGGCCAGCATGTGCTGGAGAGTGCCGTGGCCCTTGAGCTATAGGCCGACATTATCATGGAGAACATTACAGGCTCTCCCTTATTTTTATATAAGCAGGTGAAGTTGTGTTTGTGTGTGGTGTTCGGGTCACTCCGGGCACTCGGCCTTGTTTGCTCTGAGCTCAGCTCATATCAGGGTGCAGTTCGCCAGAAAGAGCACAGACAGAGTAAAACATATGCGGGGTCGTGGAAAATTCTACATATTTTACCAAAATATTCTGTATTTTATTACCAAAGGAGTAGAACTGGAAACTATGTAAATACCCACGGGTTTGTCTTTTACTTAATCTTCGTATTTTCTGCCGTCATGTGATTGCTCTCAGCAGTCATATGACTCCACACACATATATTATATGTATGATGACTCATAAAAGCATATTTTGGGATTGACTGGAAATGATTGTCTACCCAGATTTTTTCATGTTTCATTTCTAACATAATTACAGATGCCAGAGACGCATTTTAATGAAAACACTGGAGTTAGATTATAAAAACTTCACAGCAGCTAAAAACTCTTCATTAAGGTTTTGGTTTTTTGCATCAATTAAGTTAATTAAAGGAGTAAAAAAAAACCTTGGTCTTATTAAGACCAAAATCCTAATTAAAAGTGGTATTTATTGAATTTCTTTGAGGGAGATACATTTTTATGAGCCCATGTCAATTTTATATTCCATACCAGAGCAGAATCCTGAAGATTTTATCGGAGCATTATTTCTATCTGAATGTTATTTGTGATATCAATATCAATTTAATCTGGTTTTATATTTTTGCAGGTCCTCTTTTAAGTGTAATGAGAATGAACTGCAGTCTTTATTTCAAATAAGACGGGTTGACGATGTTACTCATCAAGCAAATGATGTGACATATTTTGATCATGACCATGTAAAATTTAAGAAAGCACCAAAAAAAGAAGAGAACCCTTCATATTTGTTCCCCTCTGAGTGGCGGTGTGGCTCAGTGTGGAGCTTCTGCAGTGCCTGAGTGGGTAAGAGAGGTCATTCACTGAGAGGTCGCTCAGGGAGAGAAGGAAAGAGAAAGTGTGTGTGTGTGTGTGTGTGTGTGTGTGTGTGTGTGTGTGTGTGTGTGTGTGTGTGTGTGTGTGTGTGTNNNTGTGTGTGTGTGTGTGTGTGTGTGTGTGTGTGTGTGTGTGTGTGCGTGCGTGTGTGTGTGTGTGTGTGTGTGTGTGTAGAAATAACACTGAAGCAGAGAATTCACACTCACCTCTGGATGTATGGTGAAATCTTTTTGCAGTGTTGCATCAGGGAGCTTTGGAAAGGTGTGAAGTGGGTGTGTGTTTTCAGTCAGCTGCTCGGCTTCAGGTCCACACTTCAATTCCTGCAATCTTTAAATTATAAATTCATCATTAAATTAAAATAAAAATGAATTTTAAAAGATATTTTGGAATCTTGACAGCAGAATCTTATTATAACTTAATTGTTTTCGCTGGCTTAACATGTAATATGAGCTCTGATGTTGAGTATTTTCTATTTATTATCATTTCATATTAGGCTTGTTATATAAAATTAGGCTGGATTTCACATTTTCAGTTTTATTTCTATGCATTTTTATTGTCACTTTTATCCCTGTAGGAGAATAAATTGCCCAGAAGGTCTGAGAAATAAAGTAGAGCATGTATTGATATTACTGACCTCCTCATGGTCTTATATATAAATCCATTTCTATGCATGCTGTGCACTTCAGCTTACCTAGTATTCAATAAACCTCTTCAAGGTAAAACATTTATAAAAAAAAAAAGGAAATCATATGTTTGTGTTTGCTTCAGTGAGTGTAGCTTTTCTCAGCGAGTCTCGTCCTTCGGTGTTTGACTGGACGAGTCACAGAGAGGTCACTCTGGGAAGGAGGGCGACTGAAAAGAGAGAAGTTGTGTTTAACTGGACTACAGCGGGGGGGGGGGCAAATTTAAACTCACCTCTTGATGTATTTTTGTAACATTGCTGCGGTGGGATTTGGAAAGGCTTGAAAGGGATGTGTGGAAAAAGGTAAAGCACTCTCAGAGTGCCATGCGTGTAGCATTTCAGTTTCCAATAGCCATGGAGGCGTTCTGCCCTTTTCCATCACAGCTTTAGGTCCATACTTCAATCGCAGGGCTGGAGCAGTATTTTCTCTGACACATTGCCCCCCGGTGCTTTTCCATGTCCCGGCCTTGTATGAAGGAAAGTTCACACTTCATACCAATGACAGCCTCTGGCTCTTAACCTTGCTCAAAGGGGGATACAAGGATTCAACAGGTGAACACCTTTTAATTCACCTTTGGTTTTCAATTCCCAGTCGCCCCAGTCGTGGAGAGACGAACGTGTCGGAGAAGTAGAGAGATCTTAATTTGTGTGGAATGTTGTGTAAAAGGAGTCAGCAGCTAAAGTTTCCATCCTATAAACTCTTGCATGTGCACCGAGCTGCTGCTCTGCCGCTAACACGCCGCAACGTAGCATCAACTTTTTAAACATCTTCATTCAGCAGCGTCCCAAGAAAAACTCTTTTATTTATATCTGTGCTTCCTCATTCACATTATAAGTCCTTTAGTCATAAACAAGCTCAGGGGAAATTTTCAGAATATTTACACACAATTTGTAATAGAAAAATTTATATAAAATTCTACTGAGTTAAATTATTTTAGTTTCACAATATTCAAGTTTAATTTTCTTCATGTAGATTTTTTAAACCAAAGTTTTTTGAAAGAATTTTTCTAAAATGATCTTTTCATATTGAATATTATACGAAAATATTTGGGAATAAAAAAACAAGCTAATGTTAAAATCTAATAAAAAACAACTCAGAAATATTTTGTAATCCAACTTCCTGAATAAAACACAGTTTGATGTGATGAGCAAAGTAGAGTAAACATAAACATTTACAAATGTTATAAAGTAAACTTTTTAAGGCAAGTTCATTTGTACATCACAGTTTGTGTACAAGACAATTCATTGCATTACAGATGCTGCAAAGAAAACAATAAAAGGCAGCAACAGATAGCAAAAATTACAATAAAATAAATTAAAAAAACAAATAAAATTATAAATTGAATTGATGAAATAAAATGTTTATTTTCTTCTTACAGATTTTTTGTGTTCTAGCTTTTAGAAAGTCACTAATAATAATGATTTTATTGCTGTTATTGTTATGTGTTCATTATTATCATTTTCACCACTGCATCATCATTACTAGTTTCATTATCATATAATAAATGATAGATTATAGTTACTAATTATAAATGTGACTATTGTAATAGTTTATTGGGATATGGAGAAAGGATGGGATTATATAAACGCTGGCTTATTTTCAACCAGGCATTTTGCATATGATGTTTTATTTCATGGCTTCATTTACTTTTTCCTTCGTCAAATAAACTCTCAATTCAACTAAACGCAACTATGAATGACTTTTTTTATTGTGACGGGATATTAGCACACCAGCGATGCACACAAACACACGGCTTCGATTCAAACCTGTCCTCAAAACAACTGGAGCATCCATGTTTGTTTTGGCTTTTTTATCGATGTTTCTGATTTGCCTGTAACTTTCAGACATCTCACGGTGAGTTAATTATACATCCGTATGGTTGAATATGTGCTTTTACACGTTGCAGCATGCGAGGTCAGCTAGTGGTTTTCCATTGGCGCCCAGTTTGTACGGTAGACGGCACACTCGCTCCACATTAGATCAGCAGAGTCCTAATGGCTGCTCTCGGATATGACACAACTGTAGCTGTGTGTGTGGGCTGTGCAGACAAGCTGACCGAGCACTCACCTCTCACTAAACACTTTTATTTATTTATTTCCTTTCTTGGATTAAAGCGCTTTGTGGAACTAGCCTACATAACAGCTTGGTGCTTCAGAGAACTCGGCAAACGGGCAGGCTCCTTGATACAGATATGATTAGAGGCCTCTTAGAAATAAAGACAATGGATCCTCAATCAGTTCCATTGACCCAGATCATTACTGAAATATCACACAGACTCTTGATTGAGCTCTATTGAGTCTAGCCACTGAAGCACATTATAGTATATTGAATAAGTTGGGGGCCTATTCATAGCTAAATTATTTCCATATCATGAGCCGAGACTGTTGGACACAATTAGAGTTATAATGTTCTTGGTGTGTTTACGCTGAGCAGCGACTCCCGGCCGGGTCGTCTCCTTGACTGAACATGTAGGATCAGCAATATTCAATAAAATGTTTGACTTTCAAAAGATACGCAGGAAGACGAAGCAAAAGCTTTCTATCATTTACCAAAATATGTTTTCATTCAATAAACAGCATGTTGCTTTCTGAAGTCGTTTCCCTAAAATATACTGAAAAAGAATACACTTTGAAAAATGTAATAACAGGCTGTAATTTTAATGCTTAGGTTTTTTGTGATGAATAATTTTTTCTACAATAATAATAATGATAATAATAATAATAACAATAACGATAATAATAATAATAATAATAATGACAATAACAATAATAATAATAATAATAATAATAATAATGATAATAATAATAATAATAATAATGACAATAACAATAATAATAATAATAATAATAATAATAATAATAATAATAATAATAATAATAATAATAATGGTAGTAGAAGTATCAATTCCTTTTCAAAACTATGAAGTTATTAAATCATTGACACTCCGTCATTGTACATTATAATAAATTGAAAGTAATTTTAACAATATTTTTACTTCACAATTAAAATAATGTCAAAATCATATAACGGTAATGTTAATCATGTAATGGTGATAAAACATGAATACTGTACAAAATGGCCGTTGTTGAAAGTAATGCAAAATGTACTATATAAGTATTTTAAAAAATCTCACTCCAGTTTTTGCTTTACATCTATATTCATATTAAATTCTATATATTTACTATATCATAAGCATTATTATAATTTGCCTTTTGAGGATGAATACAGTAAATTTACATATAAATTTAGTTGAATTTAATTGAATTATTTGATGTGATTATTATTGTTTCCTGTACTGGCTTAACTCTACATGCTCATCCTCTCCCAGTTTTCCATGTTTTACTGTGATAATGCTCAGAATCGTATTTAAAAAGAGCATAAAAGCTCTCAGAACAGCGACTGTCGAGAAGAACCTTCTAAATTCAATCGGATGGCTTAAACTGCGAGGACAAGGCGTGATGATATCGTGCCAACACATCATGGTCTGGTTGAGTTATTGCACTGCAGTTCTTGCAACAACACGGAGGGATGAAGAGTTCATGGTCTTGTGGGGCGGGGTGGTGGCCCCCCGCACCATCATATAGGTATTATGACTTTAATATTCTGAGGGAAGATGAAGAATGCACTGGGGAATAGGAACAGTTTTTACACGAGACATGAGGGCACACGTCGTGGGTCCTGCTGTCACTTCACATGTTTCTGCATCACGTGGAGATCACAGGGGTGGAAATAAGTCTGTCTCTTGCGGGGAAACTGTGGCACCCAGTGCAGGAATGTTCTGACCGATGGGTCTAATTCAGAAATCAGGGCTCACTCAGCGGTCTGCTGATGGCAGCACAATCCAGTCAAACGCTGCACGCAAAAATGGAGGACAAACAAAGATTAATCTGTTAGGGATTTCAGTTAATGGATTTGTTTTGTGTGGTGGCTCATTGCATGAAGAACAGTTTTTACTTTGGCTGAAGGAAGGCTTGAGCGTGTTGGAAAAGCATAAACACAGTGGAAGGGCACAAAAGTGGCTTAAAAAGGATGAAGATGGATTGAAAGGCCGACGGATAACCTTCATCTTCATCTCTGACACGAGGCTGCAAGAAGAGCTCAGCAGCAAAACAAAGTTCGACGAGGTGCCGTCACATTTAGTCGATCTTCCACCGCGGCTGCCATGATGAACTCCGCATGAACTCGCTTGTATCTGTGGGAGCTGAGCAGACCGACGTGTGATTGGACGAGGCCCGTGCTCCATATTTGGGAGATTACTGAAGCTAGGTCCAGGCTGCATCCCTGCTCCGCTGCAACCCCCACTCAGTCAGCGACTGCACGAAGAGTCAAATCGCTCGGCAGGCTTTTTAAATATCTCATAAAACGTGATGCGTCTCGCTGCCGCGGTCGAGGACATTAAAGGTCCAAAAGTTAAAGAAAATGACTTCAAAAAAGAACACACTTATATATAAGTTTTATATATATATATATATATATATATATATATATATATATATATATATATATATATATAAAAATCTTAAACAAAAATATAAAAAATCTATGCATGATAAAAAAAATTAAGTAACAGTGTTCCAAAAATTTTATTATTATAATTATAAATTAAATAACTATTATTAACTATTACAATTACATCTGCAACTGTTATATTTCCCATACTGGGGGATCTAACCTGAAATGATTCCTAAACAAACGGTTTTTGATGATTTAATTAGATACAGAAAGTTTTGAAAAATAAATTCATACCTGAAAAAATATTTATATTTTTAAAACATGGTACATGAATGTATTTTTTAATTATTAGTTTTAGAGTTTATCGTAAAGTTGTCATTGTTTTCATTGGAAATTAATCAAATGAAAATTGTTTTAAATTAAAAATACTTTATTAATCACCAAAACGAAATTATAATATTGCCATATCTCTATATTTTCTTATCAATTAAAATAATGCATCTATTTTTGCTGCTGGCCAGTATAACTTTCTGTATAGAAATTTGCCAAAATTCTAGAAATTTTGTCCCTCACAAAGGAAAAATTTAATTATAATTCAATTCAATAAAAAAAGAAAATTTAAATTCTGTATTCCATGAAATTAATAAGTAAAAGTAAATTTCACTACAGATTTTAATAGTATCAATTTCATTTTTTGTTTGTTTGTTTTAAACAAGAAATTAGATAAATGATAATTGACAAAATAGACACACATGGAATAATCTCGGCATTTTTATACGGCAGCCTCAGATCTGTTCACGTAAAACAGAATTTTCTGAAATAACATCTGAACACATGCTGCAACTCAAACGTAAGGATATAGCTCACATGTGAATTATTTCTGTGAACAGCATAAACGATCCAAACTGTCCGTGTGTGAATTTGTGCCGATTTTCCAATAATATAAAGGGATGAAACAATTAATATGAAAAGATATCAGTAAAAACAGAATTATTGATGCATTTTTAAAAAAATATTCAATGTTGTCTTTTTTTTCTGTATTTTAAAGAGAGATATACTCATTCTTGATTATTATTTATCATTCTTTCTTATCGTTCTCATCTAATTATATAAACATGCTTGTAAATGTTTAATATACACATATAATAGAGCTGAACATCAGATAATAAACCTATGAATCAACATGCTTTATTTTTCATCCATCTTAGTCTCCTCTGCTGTATATTTTGGATTTTTGGGAGAATATGTGGCGATAATTTGGAAAGTGCAAACAGGCTGACGTTATCCCAGTTCGCCGTGTCCCAACATTCAACCTCGTTTTGCAGGATTAACGCACAACTTATCCTAGAAACCTTTTGACCTGGTGGCTACACGAACAGACTCGTCAGGGTTCATCTAGAGTTTAGCAATGCCGATGCAGATTTTTGTGATGGCGACTTGCGCAGAGATGGTGGTGATGGTGATGATGCTGTGGTGCATGGAGGTGGAGCAGGCGGGGTGGAGGCGGCGGCTCCCTCCTCCTGCCACACTAACCCCTGCCTGAACTCGAGATGTGTCTGTCAAACAGGCCTTTCCCTCACCCCCAAACTGTCACATGCTTTCTGGTCGTTGGTCCCATCGAGATTTCAACCCCCCCCCCCCATGCACTTTTCGAATATCCATCCTCATCCTCTTTCTCTCATCACTGCTTCTTCATTTGTGTCATGGCCATAGATTAAAGCTGGAGACACTAAAAGCCCTAATATCCTGCAAGAGTGGTACAAAACTTTCTGAGAAAAAAAAAAAAGGTTCAGGACCCCTGCCGACAGATGGTCTGGTCCCTACTGTACCCTCAGTCATCATGAAGTCAGCCAGGGATTAAATGAAGACACAGAACCACTGACATTGCCTGCAGCTACAAAGAAACACTGTATTCAAGAAAAACGTATTTCTTTCACGGTCCTAAATCTTCAAACTGAAGTATTATTTTACTATTTACGTTGTTCTTTGTTCTTGTAATTTACTTCCAAGAGTTTAAAGAGAGAGCAGAGCTTCAGTGCTGCAGTGTCGGCGCCTGACCAGAGCAAGTGGTGGCGCTACAACCTCACAGTAGAGCTGCTCTGTATTGGACCTCTTAGGTCTGTTTCTCTTAAGCCAGGTTTAGCGTGAGGCAACAGCTGGCACAAGTTTATGGATGGAAGCCGTTGGTGAGAAGAGAGAGGAGGGGTGTGAGGGGATGGGGGGGGTTACAGACTATTTTCCCTATTAACTTTTTTTCCCCCTTCGGATAATCCCAGCACTCTGACCTCGTAACGAAGCCTCCAGGCACAGTCGTGGCCAGCAGCGGGGATTGAGTACGAGAAATTACAGCCGTGTGCTGGGATAAAGCTCCCAACAGCTTTTGCAATTTGGCTACTTCTATGTTTATTTTTGATAAAACAGTGAAGTGTTCCTTAAATTTGGGCCAGCTCTGTCTGATGTCTGATCTATCTTTTCTCCCTCTATGGACAATCAGATTTTTGTTTTTACATTTTATGGATTTTTGTTGCAGGATGATGAACTCATTGCAGCCATAGAGACACATCAACATTTTAATTGTAGCTATCTTTATTTATTTTCCTCATCTGTAGGGTTTTACTTGTGTTCACAGGTTTTTGTAAATATTTGTAAATTAAATTAAATAATAGCTGGATAAAATGTTAAATAATAAAAAAATATGTTTAATATTCTTCATCTAATATTTAATAATGAATTACATGTTAAAGTCTGGACATGTGTGTGGCTATTTATACTTACAGGTGTTTTAGAGTCAAATTATAATCAATGTAATTAGTTTATGATTGTGAGCTCCCAGATTAATATTCAAACACTTACTAATGAGCAGAAATATCAAGTGTAGAATAAAAAAAAGCCTTATTAGCACTACCATGACATACAGGAATAATAATGTTTATATAAATTTCATAGTTATTTAGAAGCAATATATTAACGCCATAGCTGCTTTAAACTCAGGTATTTCAATGTCATTTGATAAACTACTCTGCTTTTGATTGAATAATTGATCGATTGATTCATTATTTATTTATTCAATGACTTTCGGGGCTCAGTATATGAAACATTATACAATCATGTGGTTGAAAAATGTCTGAGAGGTTCAGAATGTTTACAAAGAAGAAAAAGAAAAGAAAAGACAAAAATATCTGATAATTGGAGAAAAAGTTCATATGAAATAATAGTCACAAAACTTTGGTCACATTAAATATAATGCTTTGACTGGCACAATATAATATATATATATATACATATATATATATATATATATATATATATATATTATACACACATTTCTAAAATTGTGTTATTGAGTCATTTATGCTTTGAATGAATCATATCCTGTTTTCTCTCTGTTTGTAGGTAATTTTGTTGCAAGAGCAAAACTTATATCCTCTTTGTCTAAAATGACTTTTAAACTCCAACAAACCCTTTTAATTGATCTTCTGAACCAAACTAGGCACAGGAAGAGATTTAATCATCAAATGTGATTCTCCTGCACATGCTAACACATGTAGCTACGCATTAAGTAGCACATGATCATCTGTCACATGGCAGTGGACGCCATCTTGTGATGTCACCGTTCCCATGTCAGTGAAAGCCAGCTTTTGACCTCAGTTCCCATGGTAACCACGGTGACCATTTTAAGATGTTGATTCACATGATGAGAGCCTTTGGTTTGTGTAATTGTATTCTCCCAAATATGCAGTAAAACACAATAGATGCACACACGTGCACACACACATCCACACACACTTTTACACCTACATAGGCAACGGTTTTTCTCATCATAGCTGCAAATAAAGTGTGTTAGAACATTAGAATAAAGTAAAGTACCACTGATTAATAATCACTTGCTTGGCTTTGATCAATTCTATCGTTGTTTATATGAGAAGAGTTTTGTTGTGTGTGTGTGTGCGTGTGCGTGTGCGTGTGTGTGTGTGTGTGTGTGTGTGTGTGTGTGTGTGTGTGTGTGTGTGT
>JAOXYM010000013.1:29921626-29934216 GCA_028567055.1 Leptatherina wallacei | reverse complement strand
TCCTGGCCCTGGTCCTGATGGAGGTTTTCCTTAATGGTTTTGGTCCTAATGGAGGTTTTCTTTCCTGGTCCTGGTTCTGATGGAGGTTTTCCTTCGTGTTCCTGGTCCTGATGGAGGTTTTCCTTAATGGTTTTGGTCCTAATGGAGGTTTTCTTTCCTGGTCCTGGTTCTGATGGAGGTTTTCCTTCGTGTTCCTGGTCATGATGGTGGTTTTCCATCCTGGTCCTGGTTCTGTTGGACCCTTTCCTTCCTGGCCCTGGTCCTGATGGAGGTTTTCCATCCTGGTCCTGATGGAGGTTTTCCTTCCTAGGTTCTGGTCCTGCTGGAGGTTTTCCTTCTTGGCCCTGGTTCCTGGTCCTGGTTCTGTTGGACCTTTTCTGATGGAGGTTTTCCATCCTGGTCCTGGTTCTGATGGAGTTTTTCCTTCCTGGTTCTGATGGAGTTTTTCCTTCCTGGTCCTGGTTCTGATGGAGGTTTTCCATCCTGGTTCTGATGGAGGTTTTCCTTCCTGGTCCTGGTCCTGATGGAGGTTTTCCTTCCTGGTTCTGGTCCTGATGAAGGTTCTCCTCTCCACTGTCTCTTCATGCAGTTCAGGATGCAGGATTGAATCAAAGAGAAGATCTGATGCAACCACTGGTTTCCGTAGCAAAGTTGTTGCTTTGAACTGATTATGTCTGTAAAGTGACTTGACGTTACTTTGTTGTGAACTGGTGCTGTACGAATAAAGCTGAGTTGAATAGAATTGAATCCATCCCATTGCCATAAGGTTTGCTGTATTTTCCAGCACCATCACAACACTATGGGGGAGATTCCAGGAGACAGGAAGTTACCTGGGACAGCTGAACAGGGCTGTAGAGGTCCTAAACCCATCAGCCGGACCAGGATGTGCACTCACAGTCAGGGCATCACAAAATGACCCTCAGCAGATCACTGGTGAGAATATTTCTGGCAAAAATATCAAGAGCCATGTTGTGTATTACAATGGAAAAGATTTTATTCAAAAAGTGAGATAGGGGGAATAAACTAAATAAGGGTGTTTGATGATCAAAACCAGGTTATTTGAAGGACGTGTGGAATATTGAAAGATTAAATTAATTCATTGCAAGGATAAAGAAAATAAATGACTTATGTTGTGCATCAAAGTGCTAATAGCTCAACAGAAGTAAATAAACAACAAAAATAATGAATCATGTTTCAGATAGTGAACATTATTGTCTTCAATCCTGTTAGAAGATACTAGAAAGAGAAACCCGGCAGGAAGAACATGCAAATGTATCTCAGTGTGAGTTTCCGTATAAGTGGGATGAAAAAGATAACTAAAAATAGCAACCAATCTCATTCAAGTATTGGTTAACCAAAAAAATCTAAGGCAGGAGTAGAAAATGACGGCTGTGATGTCCATGTGGTTGCTCTGACTCTCCAGTATATGTAGAACCACAGAACAAAGAAAACCAGGATGTTTAATTTCCTCTTCCTGTCTGGTTCCAGTTCTGATTGGTTTGTTTGAACAAAGAAGGTGGGATCTGAGTGCAGGGAGTGTTTAAAGATCAAATATTGTGTGTGGGGATCTTTGTTGTCTTTGTTGCTCCTTGGCAGTACTATCCATCCATTTTCTGGATCACACCATTGGCTACCCTGCCTAGGCATTCATTGCTCTGCTCTGGAGTTGTTTGCTTCATATCTAAAAGACAGATCCTTCTCTGTCTTCTTTCATGATAAATTACCCTCCCTACATAACTGGGGATGTTCCTCAAGGCTCAATTTTTGGCCCAATTTTATTAAGTCTGAACATGCTCCAACTTAGCTCTATTTTTAGAAACATTGCTACGCTGATGCTACACAACTGGATCTTCCTCTAAATCAAGAGAATACTGATTCAGTGAAGTCTATTATTGCATGCCTTCATGATGTTAGAAGCTCTTACTAAACCACGAGATGTCTTAGATCTGTTAAACAGTTGCTCCGAACTGTTCCCTCATCTAAAGAAAGGGTGATCGTGCTCTTACTGTGACAGCTCTGAAGCTTTGGAACCGTTTTCCTGTCTTGCTTCCATAAATATTTTCAGGGCGAAATTAAACTCATTTATTCTTTAAACGCAGAGGGTGGTCTTCGTCTTTTTTCATTTCTTATTTCTTTACTGTGTTTTTTGTAAATATTTTATTGAGTTACTTCTCTGCTTTTGAAAAATTGTTTAGCGCTTTGGTTATTTTTAAAATGTTCCCTACAAATAAATTTCATTTGATCTTACATCTCCATCACCGTTCAGCCAAACTAAACCAAAGCTAAAAGATGAAAATTCTTGTTTATTTTGTTTGCTTTCTGAGTGGTGTTTATGAGGCATTTGTTTTGTGGCCATGTGATGGTTTTTGCACAACTATTAAACAAAAATACTGAAACTAAAACCAAATTATTTTCTTTTAATTTCTGAATTTTATTGTCAGCATTTTGACTCATTTATTAAATGGTTCCATCAACAGATCAGGTCCCAGTCTTTGAATGAGAAACATTTAATATGTGTTGGTTTAGATGCACAGCTAATTCAACTAAATTCTTGCTTCTCTCAAATAATAAACCTGAAGACCGCAGAGAGACTCTCTCTTGTTTCCTGCAGGGATGCAATCAGACAGCAGCATCAGTGTTTGCATCACTGTACCTCAACTCAACAGATGTGCAGGAAGTTCACAGCAGAGTAATTATGGCTTCTATGTGTGGATTCAGCATGTCCGTATGCTATTTGTGTTGAAACGCGCATCTGCCCCGCTTTCACCCCTTGGCACTTCCCCCTGCAGTTTTCAGTAGAGTTCCTGCCAAAACCAACGAAGAAGAGTGGTGATGAGGGAGCGCAGGAATAGATGAGCAGTCGCAGCTCTTCGTATGGTGGTGGTAATTAAACAAAGACAAGACAGACTGAGGTCACACCTGCACAGTAAGCCTGTCATGTATTCTCTATCATTGCTGATGCAGTGATAATTAAAAAGTGAGACATGAAAATCAGCTGAATTAATTGAGTTTTGTCATCTTGTATTGTGAAGGCCTCTTTGAATTTTCCCTTTTCACAAGTTATATTTTGAGACAATTAAACATCTCTGTCTCTGAAAAGATTGTCTTGTACAGGCTACCACCGCATGTTTTGCATAATAAGCTTTTGGGGAAAGGTAATTACTGTGTGGATTAAGTTCATTATTTGGGACCAGTGGTGCTATGTGTAGGTCACAGCATGAGTTTAACCACATTTTCAGTTGCAACCTGGAGCTAAGTATAGGTGTAGTTTAGCCTTCTTTTCCAGTAGGGCAGTAACTTATCAAGGCACTAATGATCTTACATCTTTATAGGGGTGTGTTGCTGAATTCAGGACATTAGGAAATAATTACCCCACACTCCCAGTTCAGACATAATAGTGTGTAAGAACGCTAAATGCTGCCAAAAGAACTTTGACCTATCAAAGTGTGGACAAAGAGCATCTGAAGTGGAGTGTCTGGTTCCAGGGTGTAGGTCCTCTGGCCCCTGTGGGTAGTGGGTCAGGGTCAGTTTGTTTCCCACAGATCCCATCAGATTGGTATCAGGGCAGTTTTGCAGAGAGGGTGAACAGGTCAGACTCATTACCGTGAGCTTTTCCTGGTGCTTACTCTTGTACTTATGTGGTACCAGGCAGCTCCCAGTTTGGGAAGCAGAACCTTTAGTTCCCAACCTGGGGTTTGGGACACTATGGGGGTCCCCCAAAGAGCACAGGGGGTCCCTGGGGCTTTGAACATTCACAGCCATAGTGATCAATGTCCACACATTGTACCTATTTTAAGATTTAAAACAATAAGCCTATATGTTGTTAATTTAACTTTGGCTTCATGAGGGAAGGACTCAGCCAGGATCCAGGATTTATGGTGAGAATCTCACTTTTGAAAGCATAAAACCAGCATGATTACAGCGCAGGGTGGGGCGGGGGGGTCCATGGCTTTTTAGTATTTGCATGAATGGGGTCCTCAAGGTAAATGGGTTGAGTTATTGAGTTATTGGACCTTTCTCTGTGGAACCAGCTCCCAGTTTGGCCTAAAACTTTCTTTTTTGATGAACCTTTTAGTTAGGAGAGGTCTAGCCATCCCTTAGTTATGCTCCCATGGCTTCGACTGCTGACCCCCTCCCCCCCGCATGCTCAGGAATGAGGTTTAAATTGAAAACAATTATTTTTATGAATTGTCTTGTGAACACAGTTGTTTTAAATTGGACTAATGTGGATTTGTTTCACTTGGATTGCAATGAAATGGATTTGAATTGATTAAATCTGTAAAAGTGCCTTGAGATGACTTAGTTGTGAATTGGTTCTCAACAAATAAAGCTGAATTGAATTAAAATCCCTCCAGGGGCTTCCAGACATGTTAAACACACTAAACCCTACAAATATGAGGGAAGAATTGTTTGTATCAGTCTGGATCCCTGGAAACGGATAAACAGGAACGTCTCAGGAACATTAACATGAAGGAGATTAAGTGTTATTTCCCAAATGAACTGTGGAAACTCTTTCATTCTTTACATTTTCTGACATTAATTAGAACGTTGTGAAAATGCTGTCATGGCTTCTACACCAAAGTATTTCTTAGGTTGAAAGAAAGATCATTTTGCTGATATGTTCACAGATTTCTGAATCTATCTGATATAATCAACACTTTGAAAAAAAAGCACCTGGAGAGCAAAGTAGACTGTAGTTGGACAGTGATGCAAAAATGTAAAAATGGGAGATAATCAACAGATCAATAACTTATTAAATAGGAATGTATAAATTGACTTTTTTTTTTTTTTTTTACTTAACTTTCTTTTTATGAAAGAAAAATTGATTTTTTTTGCCAGATTAATTAGTGAGGTGTGAAAGTGAAATATATTGCAGCTCATTCAGCATTCCTCACTCTGTACATCTTCCTTAGTTTATATAGATGGAAGCTTCACAGGAAGCGCTGAGGTGACATTGTTTTGACATTGCATTTTTCCAGGTGACATCTCTTCCAAACCCCGGAGGCAAGAGATTTATGCCAAGTGGGACTGTGGAGAGGAGAATGATGGCTTCCGCAGTCTTGTTTTATGGCTGCGATACCCTGAATATCCCATACCTCTTTATGTTCAATATGTCACTCCTCCAACATCAGCGACGTCTCCATTCCTGAGTCCCCATGTGCTCATTATCACTTCCTGGGACCGAGATGGTGTGATGTTCACAGATGTGTCAGCACATGACTGCATGTACAGACAAGGGCAAACAACCAACATGGGTGTAAATCTGCGTATGTGGAGTACGAAAACTACGAGGCACACAGGCATATCAGACATTTAGTAAACAAAGCAGTGTGTGACAGCTAAAAAGAGAAACAGCTTCTCCTTCGTTTGTGCTCGCTGTGAAATTCTTTTGAGTCGATTTGTACATGCAGATCTTGTTTCCTCATTAGTTTTGATTTTGTCACTTCAAACCCAGAAAGATGAATCGTTCCATCTGCTGCAGCTTGAAATGAATTTAATTTCACATCTCGCCACTCTTCTCAAACTCACATGAACACATATGCTGCTTCTGTCCACATGAGTTCAGCCCCTTACACTTCATGGTGATCTTTATGAAATTAAAGGGGAAAAAGGGGCAGAATGAAGAAGCTCGGAGGGATTGTAGCAGACTAAGCAGACACGGCTGAGCAGGAGCGATGCTCCTTCAAGCTGTGTACCATCCATCAGTGGCTGGGTGTCGTCTCACAGGCTGCTGTGCTTCATGTTTTTCATACAGCTGATGAGCAGCAATGGCAGGAAGTGTGAAATGTGCTAAAATCAAGAATAGATGTCAGACATGTGAAATCTGAGAACCTGGGATGGATGGATTATGAGACAAAATCTCTCCAGGCACACATACACAGGTTTTTTTTTTCTTCCTCCAAAAATGATAAATAAAGAACTTTTTTTTGTTTTTTTTTTTTTTTTTTTACATCTTGCCAAGTTTAAATTTCTAGATCAGTCGGGATTTTGCTGTGCAAGTTCCTTCACATTGGTTCTGTAAATGCATGCAGACTTTCACATTAACATTAACATGATAAAACTTTTGGTTATGGTTATATCCTTATTCCAGCAGGGGGGAGAAATAAAACTCAAAATTATAATGCTTCATCTATAGAAAAAGGATATTGTTTGAAACAGCCCAGAGGCTGCAGCACTTTATGATTTTAGCTTATGAAAGAAAAGATATGACTTCTCTCTTTCTCTTAATCTTTTCCCTCTGCCTCCAGGCGAGGGAGCAGGGCAAAAACAGGAGAGAAAAAATCCTTTTTTCTCCTTTCCTCTGCTCAACCAAGGTCAGGGAAAGCAGTCTGCAGAGCTTTAAACAAATTAATCCCTTACCTCTGGCATTCAGGTACCATCTATCTAAGCTGTAATATGATAAGGGGGACAGGATGGAGAACAGGGAACCAGCAGGTCCTCGGCTCAGCTGACGCACGCTCATTTCATCATCTGACACTGTTCCTCTCCCGGTTACACCTGCACCTCAACAGGCTCCAAGGTGACTACACTGCAGTTAGAGGAAATGGGAAAATAGCTTATTCTCTCTGCCTATAAAAATCACTCCAAATAAGCAGATCTCCTGTAAATCCCTGTGGCTGATGTGCACAAGTAGTAGGACTAATACACCTACAGCAGCCAGGATCACTCACAAGGCGTCTGGATCTGTGAAGAGAGTCCAGGTGTGTCGGAGTGGATATTCCTCTCTTACATGCAGATCTGGAGCAGTTGGGCTTAAGTGACAGGTATAGATTATGGCAGCTTCTTAATGTGAAGATGTAGGCATCAATGTGGCTTGGATGGGGGAGGCTTGATAAATGTGGCTGGTTAAAGTGGAGCTTCTCGGCACACATTGATATTCCTCTGCTCTGTGACAGAATGGGAGAGGAAGGAAAGGAAAATGAAAGCTCAGCATGAGGGAGTGAATAGGGTGATGTATGGCCAATTCAATGCCCTTATGACATTTCCATCAGCCTATAAAGACTTAATAGAGAATGTGCTGTCACAAGAAATAGAAGAGGCAAAGCAGCCACTTGAAAATAGCAAGGTGGAAGTTAAATGAAAGTGGTGGTCTACAGCACTGTCAGATGAGATGCAACAACATGTCATTCCTTGTCCTCTCCAACCATGAGAGAATGACCCGGGGGCTGACTGAGTACACGCCTGTGCTAAATGGGTCCCTGTATCAGTCTCTATTTGAAGCAATGACTGACACATTTAGCCTGGAGAAGCCCAAATGACTCAAAATACATAATGACTGAAAACAATTCAAAGCAGTTTCCTGTCACACAATGATTACAAAAGCAGCCTTGCCAGATTAGGGGGGGTCTTGCCAAAATGGGCGGTTCTGATTCTGACTTTGTTTATTTTGGGCAAGTGGGCATCATTTACAGTGCTGCCGCTCCCATGCGCAACACGCACTGCGCGTAGGGCATCGAGCTTGATGGGGGCACCAACAAGTTACACATTTTACAGCATTCTGGGTGTGATCCAAGTTTGTTGAATATTTATTAACAGGAAGACACAGACTGCTGAGGGCCACAACAACAAACCAGAAAGCTCTGCTATTAGCCGCTAATGGCTATTAGCCGCTAACAGCAGTAACATCAGCTGGACTGACTAGCTCTGTCCTTTCCACACATGTAAACATGAAGGGAACCGCCTCCCTTAACTTCCAACCAACCAGGGACTTTAAATGCGACCCGTCATCGATCACTGAATTGATTGAGATTCTGACATGTTCAATGACGTTCTGTAAATGTTACTACTACAGAAGATTTTTTATCTCAGTTGAACTGATTCTGTAACCATGGTAACAGCCTTAACATGACAGTTACATCTAATATGTCCCAGTCTGTTACAATATGAACTTTGTTCCTCCATATAAACAATACAAAACTAATATATTGATTGTTTTTTATTGATTATGATTAACAGATGATTAGAGCCTGTCCCACCCACCAATCTGCTGGTGGTCTGTTGTGTTTGATTTTGCCAAACACTCTAGTTTTCCAGACAAATCTTTCTTTTAAATGTTATTATTGTGATAATTTCATATTCATTTTATTCATGTATTTAATATTTGGTGGCATTGTTAATGCACAAGTAGTTATTCAAAATGCCATCTTCCAGTTCCATGGTGTTTTTTTTTGTGCTACTGGTGCAACTGGACTTGGGTACATCTGGAACTCAGAGAACATTAAAGTGTCCATCATTGTGTAGATTTTTCTCCATTTAAGCAAATTTCTTCTGGCTGTGTGCACATTGCACATGTTTTATCTTTTTTATTTAATAAGAAAGTCTCTCTTCAAAAATTTTAGAATTCATTTTTTTATTTTATCTAATTGGATTTTATGCATAGGCCTGTCATGGGGCTGATTTAATGGTGAACAATAAAAATAAAACTTTCCTCAAAAATTGCAGAATGAATATTTACATTTTGTAATAGTTATTAGATCTTTTTTTTAAAATGAGGGGCCCCACAAAGCAGTTGCGTTTAGGGCACCCAAATGGCCTGATCATTTATGTGGGTTTGGGGTCCGTTTAACAGTTTTTAGGTGAACCTTATAGGTTATATCAAAACATGGTTAATCCTATCACCCATCATTAATTGTTCTTAGCAACGCCCCCTGACAACGGTTACTGACAGGTGATGCCCTGATGATTTTTAGTAGCTAGTAAAGCTGCAGCAGTACATTTAGCAGTAAAATGCCACAGAGGCCAGAATATAAGAAGAGTTACAGAGAAAGATGGGAATGTGACAGTGAAAGTGAAGTCCACTGCAACCATCAGGCTAGCCGAGGATGGCTGTAGCTACATGTCACTGCAATACATAGTGAAGGTGAGAAGTTCCCAAATGAAGAGTGAAATGGACCTAAAAGTGTCGACAACATACCTGTTGTCCACTTGTTCTGCAAAATATTTGTCATGTGAGGATGTGTTTTTTGTCATGTTACCCTCACTGAGTCTGGTTTGGCTGTAATAGCTAGCTAGCTGAAGTTAAATTGTGATGTTAATGCTTCTTACTACTGGTGTATATTTATTCTCGCAGAGTAAATAACCACAACAGTTAAAAGTAAACTTTTTTTTGGTTTTATTCTTTTTTTACTTTTATGAACATGAATCCTTGGTTTTATTTGGCAACACTGTACAAAAGGACTGCAGAGAGTCACATAATGATGACACAAGATTCATCTCCAAAAAGCAAAGAGAACTAAAAGGAAGCAAAGACAGGACAGATCCAGCAGACGTCAAATAAAAACTGTCACAAGCAAAAGATAGCAAAGAAGCTTTATTTACAAAACAGCTGAAATGAGACAGAAAATGATCCAAAAATCTCCACATGGGGCAGCAGCTTATCACAAGCTAGGTGTCTAATATCTATGTCAAAATCAACCTGCTCCCAGTGGCAGCAAGTAGCCTGCACAGTACGTCTCTTCTCACTGGTGTGTGTGTGTGTGTGTGTGTGTGCATGGATCTGTTTTTCAACTAATACATCTCCATTAAACATCATAATTACAAACATCTGAAATCAACATGAGGTCAAAGCTGGAATTTTTTATTCCAGTGAAATGACAATTATATAAAAATAGTTGCCGGCGGATTCATTCCCACCCGAAGATAGTTTTCAAAGGGTAATAAATAATGCTTTTTAAAAAGTATTTAAGGAAAAGAACCTTAAAGTTTGAGTTGTTGGAATATTTTTATTTGAGGATTAATGCTGGCATCAAACTGTGGAGTGTCCACCCGACCCTGGAGGCATGTGACCAACAGGTGATCAGGTCCAGTTTACTGTCACAGCAGGTCTCAGCTGATGGAGGCAAGAACGTAAACATGCTTTACAAAAATGGACTGTTATCTTATAGCAGGTTGTTGTAAAGCATGCTATAAAGAATACATGCAAATTTTTTGTAATTTAAGCCTTTAAGCCTGCAAATGGGCATTGCTCCTCCAGAGGTCAGGTCCTGGCACCGTCATCTGGAAGACATCATTAACGTTTGAAAGCTATGACAAGTATGACGAGTGGCTGGTTCTGTCTCTGCCAATGTGTAACAAGAATTCATGACCTTATCATCGCCTAACATGAGTCAGAGAACATTTTATGAGAGAAAAATGAATCTGTACTGCATTATGCACTTATAGTGAGTTCAATGGTTTGTACTGCCCACGGTGTGAGGACTTCAGTTACAGCCCAGCATTTTGTAGACACTTTGGGCTTTAAAGTAATCAAAATAAGATCTGTGGGAAAGATAAAACGTTGACTAAAATATCATCTGGATAAACACACCCAGTTAGAGCAGAAATCCGTTCACCACTTTTCCTTTCTCCTGTCCTCAGAATGAAGCTGTCTGGGGGTTTTATTCAATAAAATAATAAGATTAAAGCTATTTTCTTTTCTTGTCTCCAATACTCAGGTTAAACAGATAAGTCAAAACAATGTTTCACAAAGACTGACAGAAGTCCACCGTGAAACTAGTCTGAAGGATAATCATAAAGGTTTGAAAATATCCAGGTACTTCAAGGTTGAAGTCTTTCACACATGTAGTGAGCTCAAAAATAAATGCGTACACACATCACATCCCCATCAATCTTCCGTTCATTAGTCACGTCACCGGCCAGTGTGATGAGCATGCTATTCCGAAGGTGTGGTTGTCAACATCAATAAGGGTCTTCCAATTCCAGGGGCCATTAATACCAAAGTAGCCACTCGGCATGTTGTCAGATATGAATAATGGTTTGCATAACAAATCATTTTGCTGTCTGACAGACATTCCAGCATGTGCATGGACCGAGGCTGGGGGTGCAGCTCTTTGCTCCTATCAGAGGCTCTGCTTCTTGATCAAAACTGAAGTTGAAATCTGGGGATGGTAAATTGGCAAAGCAGATTTTTCCATGTGGATGACACCGTGTTCTGTGGCCACAGAGAAGATGATACAGAGAAAGGTTGTGCCATGGTGACGGAACAAATCAACAGCAGTCATAAATAGTTAGTGTCCCACCACTGGGATATAATGATATTTTCTAATCATCCCCAAAGGTCAGTACATCTCATCTCTCACTGATCACGTCTTTGTAGCAAATGCAATTTGACAGAAAACAGCAGCCTGTTAGCGTGGTCGCCTCAAACTTTCTGCATCAATCTCACCAGGAAACAGCTAAAAAACAAAAGTGACGCTTCTCCAAATGAATTCAAATGTTTAGATGAAACTCAGAATTTATCATGAGAAAGTAAAAAACCTTCTGTACGCTGACATCTCGTGTGTCTGGCGGAGCAGTGGTGAAAGGAGGTGTCTGAGCATGTCATGAGCAGTTTGAGCACACAGCAGTGTGCCATGCAGGAACAGAACACACACCTGCTGAATGGAAGGAACAAGCAGAAAAATGGAGGAGCGGTCATAGAAAAAGCATCGCTCGGCCTGCGCTGTGACACTGCAGGGTGCCTCTGAAATGAGGTCACCTGTGGCCTGAGTGTGTGAACAGAATTCAAAATGGATTTGAAGTTCAGTCATGGACTGAAAATATACACATCAAGCTGTACAGTAGATAAAACAGCAACATGTCATATTCCTGTAGTCTGAATTCATTGTAGGATAAGTTTGTGATTTTTTCCCCCCAAAATAGCCAACCTGCTAAGTTAATCTTGCATTTATTTTTATTTATTCATTTCCAAGCTTGACAAACACGGTTTCACTGTTCATCTGTCTGAGATGTAGTTTCTCATAATGAAGTGACATTTATTTGCATTTTTGTTTGTTCTTTGCATTAGATAGATAAGATAGATAAATACTTTTATTGATCCCCTAAGGGAAATTGTGATGACTCAGCAGCAGCATAAAAACAAACAAAGTACTATGTAATAAAAACATGCAATAAAATATATAATTGAAATTAAAAATGAAAAGTGCAGACTCTTGCCCTAGTCTGGTTGTAAAAGTCTTAACCGGACTACTCACCGTGGTGCCCCTCTGTTGTAGAGGAGAGCAGGAGACCTCTACTGATACCTCTACTCTCCGTTGTGTCATCATAAATCTGTATTCGCTTAAAGATGAACTTCCATGGGATGTTTCTTGGGAAGCTGCTGCATGTGTCTGTCTCAGTACTGAGGGAGCTTCATGAGTAGATTTCCTAGAAGTTTTCTCCACAAAGTCATCACTTTAACTAAAAGAATCAACAACCATAACTAGTTTATCTGATTTTCTATTCATGAAAATGATTAATTCATATTTTATTCCTTGGTAGCAACTTTCCAAAAAAGGTCAGGTCCATGTTAATAATAATAATAATAATAATACATTTTATTTGTTGGTGCCTTTCCTGACACTCAAGGTCACCTTACAACATAAAACAACAAGAATCAATCAATAAATACACACATAGATAAAAAAGATGCATAAAACAATGATTAAAAGCAGTGTGAAATATTGTATATATATGTTGTGTAGCGTCCCCTCTTGTTTTAACAAAGGTCTGGGAAGTGAGGAACCAGTTGCTGGATTTTTAGGAGAGGAATGTTGTCCCATTCTGGTCTGATGCAGGATTCTAGCTGCTCTACAGTCCTGGACCTTCATCAT
>JAOXYM010000013.1:29898232-29915211 GCA_028567055.1 Leptatherina wallacei | reverse complement strand
TTCTAATGTTTGTATATAAAGCACCTTGAATTGTCCTGTACATGAAATGTGCTATACAAATAAACTTGCCTTGCCTTGCCTTGCCTTATCGATGGCTAAGATATGGTGAGTTCA
Organism: Leptatherina wallacei; assembly: GCA_028567055.1. NCBI lineage: Eukaryota > Metazoa > Chordata > Actinopteri > Atheriniformes > Atherinidae > Leptatherina > Leptatherina wallacei. Next base: position 29,915,097 of record JAOXYM010000013.1, on the reverse strand, counting down.
TCTGCACCGCATAGCTGCATTTTCCCTGAAGCCAAATAAAAGAATGTAGTCACAACTTTGATCTCCAGTGTTAGTGCGTTATGTCTGTTTGTGGCGATGTTAGTGCATCCTGGACCAGCTCTACCACGGTCATGATACCTTCGCGATTGAGGAGTACTTAATCAGCAGGTTAGGAGCTACTTTGAGCCCTAAGATTCTTTATGAATACGGCCCCTGGTGTAGCTCAGTAAAAAAAAAGAACCTTTTTCACCATGATCATCCCTTGAAGACAGGACAGTGTCAGGAAATGCTGCAGCACAGCGTGTAGAGTGTTGTCGCTCTGATGTCGCAGGTTATAATGGAAAATAATAGAAGCATCTGTTAGAGTGCCATCCTGCATTGCTATGTTCTGGTCTTCAGAGAACAGGCAAACAGCTGTGAAGGGATCGTGGAGGCATGTGTATTACAAACCATCCAGGAAATTAGTTTTTATCCTAAATAACTGGACTGTAGCAACAGGAAGTGAAGGTGACCTCCTATAAATGTCAAGCTCTGTCAAAATGTCTAGAAGATGTTTTTATGTGCTACAAGAAATATCAGGAAATCAGTTTTGGCTGCAGATTCTGCAGAGCATCACCTATAGCCTGTATGTTTAACAAAGAACACTGGAGGAACCAATCCTGACCAATGGAGAGGTCAGAGCTGTACAGATGATTTGTATGTACTTAAGCTAGCAAGCTACATGGAAGCTTGTTAGCTTTTCATTTTGCCATGTGGAAAAACTACTCAGTGTTTTGGGGATGGCAAACCTGAGATGGTCAATTTCAGGTAATGATTGCACAATATCAGATTGTGTTAGCCTTCATGTATGATCCAAAAATATTAGACAAATTGATTCAGCCGATTGGGAGATTACAGTTTTCAATCAAAAATACCAGACAGGACACAGGTGGCGGTATTCAGCTTTTGGATGCTTTCAAAGTGGACCTAAAACAATCAATTCATTATAAAATCGTACTGTTCCTGCCAGTTATCAGTGATGCTTTATAAGTTTCAGCAGTACATGTGGTGTTTCAGCCTGTACACTAGAGTTCAGTAGGAAAGGAAGAAGGTTGTAGCCGGTAGAGTGATGTTACCTTACGTACAGTTTCCTCTACTTACAGTTGAACCTCTAATTAAGATATCCCCTGTACAGGAGGCAGCACAAGATCCTAGAGTTTGGAAGATGTTTGCAGACACCAGGAAGCAGCAATGCTAACATGTAGCATAGCAACATGATGGGGAGAAACTCAGCAAAAAGACTCTACCAAGCATCGGCATCCAAATCAAATATAGTTCAAACCCCAAGCAATTCTATGGGAATGTAACAAAACATGAGATTATCACTGTGCACTTTAGAGCTTCTGATCATTTTTCCACACAAACAAGGAGTCACGTCTGCTGATTACAAACATGTTTGTCTCATCTCTGTGGGACAAAAACTCTGGATCAGAAATCAGGTTTTTCTTCCAGCTCTAAAACTCTGCTAATGTGTCCTTCTATGACTGCCTTTGTTTGAAATGAATCATGAAGGTCCTGCTGGTTTCCATGGTGATGGAGGTTTTATAGTGAAGTATTCTCTCTTCCTATCTCTTCCTGGGATTACTTTACTCAGTCCTTGAACTACTTTAGTCATTCCTAGGATTACTTTACTCATATGATTACTTTACTCAATACTGAAACTACTTTACTCATTCCTAGATTAACTGTGCTGCTATTTTCTGTTTTTTTCACTAAAAGAAATGTAGTTTTCTTTTAGGAGGATATAAGCATTTACATTTTGTACTTTGTTCTAGGTGAATTTACTCTGACACAGTAACAAATATCTTGATTCTACAGTAATCTCACATGTTTCATGAGACCAAGATTATACATACAGCCCTTTTAGTTGTAAGTATATACTTCATTTACTTGAGGTATAGGCTACTATTTCAGACATGAGGTAGAAAAAGTAGGTCTTGTCAAGAGGAGGATTAAATGATGGAAAATCTGAAACATTCGTATATAAACTGTTTACAACTAATATTGTTGTGGGTGTGTGTATTATTAGGGTTTTTTTTTAACATTATTTTGATCAATAGTTATGTTTCTCTTTGATCCTCAACATACATGGTTGACTGACTTACTAAGCAGTGTGATTCTCAGACTGGGAGGAGACCAGTGAGACAATAAAAAAGATCTTCAGTCAGTATGGTCACACTGTAAAGATACTTTCTCCATTAAATTCTGCTCTCTTAATCTAATCCTTTTCTTCTTGGACTTTTGTGGAGCCGTGGGTTTTGTATGAGTGTACCTGTCAAGTTTACATTTATGTATGCCTTTATGTCCATGTTTACGTAAGTACCTTAATTAAAAACCCACAAAAGCTAAGCTACAACTGTTAATCATGAGCATCCGCTCTTCCTTACAGTGGTGGTGGTGGAGGGGGGGTTGGGTGTTTTTCTGTGCAACATCATCACAGACATGTGACTGCAACCAGCTGGCAGAAAGCAGCGCTCACCCTGGTTGTTTTGTCAGATCCAAACTCTGAAGTAGAGATGACAGAGCAGTCATCTATAAAGATAGATGGAAAATATTCAGCATTCCCAGGAGATCACGGACCTTTGCTAAGAGCAGAAGAAGATTAGGAATATAGTCCAGTAAAAGAGCAGACTGAGGTCCCATGAGTCCATAAAGCAGCAAAAGTCTGCAGAGCTCACTTCGTGTCTCATTGGAAACAGATCCTGAGTCCAAACACTTATCTCCTAAAACTTCCCCAAGAGCATAGATAAATGTATTTTCACTTGATATTCCTTTTAAAAAACACACAGATATTCCCAACGATGTGATCATTCACAAAGCAATGGGACATTGGTTGAGTCTGAGACTGATTAGTCTGGGCCGGTCTGCATCAATAAAGATATCATCATAAACTGCTTTAAGTTTGGATAAAGTTTGTATCATGACAATAAATAAATATGGTGGGAAATTGTCAGAAGGTTGACTCGTAAGTCGGATGTCGTTGAGGCTGCATGAGATTCACTTTAGTTTAAAGGAAACAAATTCCATCTATCGATTCTGTCAATGATGTTGAATATGAGTCCCATCAGGGTGAGGGGATGATGGAGTGGATAACTGTTCCCTTCAGTTTCACCCCTAGGAGTTTTGGTATTGTGCTAGCATGTGACACAGGGTGGCCTCTATGTGTTTTGCTGCTAACCCATTGATCTGCCAAGACCAACAGTAATTACCACTAATCCCAGTCAGAGTGCACGGTGATTTGTGTCATGTCTCTCCTGGGCCCCTTGGCCATTATCTGTTGGTTCATTAAAGAGAGAGACAGTCTCTGCCTGACCCTGTGGCTTGTTGAATGTTGATTGAATTGACAGGACATAGGGACCAGAGCTAAACGTGACACATCCACTGAGCTAAAACTACACATATAAGTCTATATCTTTACTTCTGGAGTGGAAAAAATTCTGCTGAAAAAGATCACACTGGTGACTGCAGCTAGGTGCCATGTAAAGGGTGGACCTGACGATACACTACAGCATGCCATTATGGACTTTTAAACAGTACTGATGAATAAAAATGCAGGTTAAGTGCATATAAAAGGATTTCTATCAGAGTTCAGACTGTCGTCTAATAGTCTGGCAGTTTTTTGTGAAAAATAATTGCCAAGTTGAACATTCCAGAAAAGCTATGAGGGCAGAGTTGGACTGAGCTCGGCTCAGACTGATTAATTGGCAGAAAGTGTTTCCTCTGTTGATGTAATGGAGTTAAGGATTTTACTTAAAGTCTGAGTAAAACAGGAGAAAATGTACATTCTGTGTTGGTCACAACACAAACAAATGTTTTATTAAGGATTCAGCCAAATGTAGATGATTCAATTAAATCAAATACGTGAAGAAACGAGTGATGTTCTTGCTCTAAAACGCAGATGCTGTGTCCACTGAAGACTTCTAATAAAAAGATCCCAGATCAGCTCAGCAAATAAGGCAGTGGAGTTCATATTAACCAAAGCAATCTGTTTAGACATTAAATCACAAATGCATGCTAACGATATAAGCGACCCAGTGTGGCAGTTTTTATTAAACGTATGAGGTGAAATGTTTGTAAAAAATGCCATGGAAATTATGTGCATGCTGGAAATGATCCTCATTGGAGCTGTGCACTAAGCATCCACTGACCATAGTTACTCTTGAAACTTTGGCTGTACAAGTAAGTACTGGACAAAAAACTCCACAGTGCGGCACCGACTCTTCACACTTAATCCGTGGTTGTTTTACTCCAGAATAAGGACATGCAGTCCATTACACATGGTCATAAATCCAGAGGCTTCTTCAGGTCCGCTGGAACACAGCGAAGTACAGGAGGTCATTCCTGCCAACATATTATTATCCTGGCAATTCAGTATGATTAATTATTTCTAATAAACACAAACAAACAAACATGTGTGCAAAAACAGAACCTACTACACCGTTACAATGTCCTTCTGGGGAAAAATAAAATATTTTCATGACAACAGTACGAGATAGTTCACAGGACCCTTCATGCCACTGAACATTAATCTGATTAGCTGGACTGTGTTTAAGTTGGCTTCAACAATGTCTGGTTCCAAGGCTGCAGCCATGCCATATTTCAGCTTTACTTTTCATAAAATGATTTTTTTTTCATTATTCCTCTGCAGTCTAAATCCATGGCCCAACTTCTGCAAATATGGGAAAAGAAAAAGACATTTCTGTCAGAGTTAATGGAGGAAGCTTTTTAATTAACACCAGAAGAATGATAACACATTCAGACCAAACTTGAAGTGAAAATTTGTCACACTTTGCATATGTAAATTCAGCCACAGGAGGGCTTCTGTAGGATTTCTAAACTAATTTTTGCCTCTGGGTTAGTGATAACTACCATTAATACTTTGTACCTTTGCAATGATCATTATCTCCACCATCGGTAATGAGCATTGTAAATTTCGGATAATGTTTCAGGATTTCTTTTAGAGCGAGAAAATTGATCTGGAAAAATGGTCAATGTGACAAGATTTAACCACTCTGACATGTGCTCCATATTCAGAATAATGAGTGCCTGCCAGTAAAGTAGCTGACAGCCACGTGACGGAGCATGAGCACCTGACTGAAGACAGCAATGATAAGTTGTTTTACAATTCCCCACAAGTCGTTTAGTGCTTACTGTGCTTTTACATGAGATGAGACATATTTTGTGTGTGAGTGTCTAACAGGCTGACAGCAAAAAGTCCAAAGGTTTGATCCTGAGCAAATGCTACCTACATTTTATTTCACTTCAATGTTTCATTAGATTTCCATTATGCCTCTGAACAGCTTGTTTCAGTTAGTTCACCAATATGTAAACTTTTACAGGATGCTGTTGACATCAAAACTTATGTTCGAGCCAAACTTATCAGAAATGATGAGTAAAATGGACAAAATGAAAGAAGAAAGGAAAGCATTTCTTATTAAGTGGAAATATCAACCAGAGAACATTCAAAATGGAAAGATTTTCCCTGGTACCCATGAATAAAAACAACGAGCCAGCTAACTGACTGAGGAGGCTAACACTAATGCTAAACCTAAGCTGATCTGTGCTAAAGTTCAACCAACAACACAAATCCAGAAACAAACATATTCCTACAGCTCTGCTCCATTTTCTCCATGTCACAGTTTTTTATTTCTGTCTTGGACAACCATTATCATCATGGAGCTCCGGGATCTCAGAGGCAGCTTAAAGTTTGTCTTCCATTTTTTAATCACATCACTTGCTACATTTACATGGACAAATATTTCATCTATCAGCTTGAAATCAATCCAGCCGACGCATTTACATGGACGCTGGATTGTTTGACTGAACGCCGCCATTCTTAAAGTCTTCCCTGAGACTTGTTATGTCACGTAACCCCAACGTGGTTCAAGCATGCGCAGAAAAGGTTTAAATCACCCCTGTCGATCAGATTAGAAATTCTTTCCGGTCAAGGCCGATTGGATCAGCTGAGGTGTTTACATGACACATTTATATTCTGATTGGACGTTCGATCAGATCAAAAGTGCTCCATGTCAACACAGCTACTGTTATTCATATTTAAATCCACTGATTCTCACTCCCAGTGATGTTGGAAGATTATAGTCTGTTGTGAAAGGCATTGTGCAAATTAGTCACGGTAGGTGAACATTGGATGCACTTCTCACACAAAATCACATCTTTCATTGATTTTATATCTAACAGTGGCGCCCACACAGTTGGTCTGAATGCACCATAACATGCAGAGTTGTAACCGACCCACTGTTCAAATATTAGGGATTGTTGCTATTACTGGATGGGCTATTTTAAATTTATGGCGGGGGCGATTTGTACCTTGTTCATGTCATTGTATCAACTCAGTGTAAAAGCCTGGACTGGAACTGCTTTGAAGTAAATAAATGTCAGTCAGACTTGTTATACTTCAGGTAACTAAAAATACAATAAACCCCAAATACTTGAACTTTTCTAAGATAGTGTGTGTGTCACAAAAGGAAAACAACATTTCAGGACATTGTGCAAATTTAGAACAACTTAAAAAGAAAAAAATCAACACTTGTTTTATTGCACACTGGCAGAAATGGCAACCTTAAGCCATTCTGGGTTTGTCTCTGCAGGTTTTGGATAAATGGATTTTGGCTAATGACTCCATTCTTGCAGACAGATCTTGTCAAGCTTAACCACCTTAAGGTCTTTTGGGTCTCTTTAAAGACAGTCTGTGGACTTAAGTTTGGATTTTGTCTGGGCCACTCTGAAGAATTCAGAGGCCTGAGGCCACTGCAGCCAAGCTTTGCTTCAATATTGAGCAAAAAGTTTAAACACTTACCAGTTCAATGTGCCAAACTCTACAGTAGATTTTCTCTGTATATAAATGTCTTCAGTTGTGATTGGTTTCCCTGTTCTTGCTGCTCAGAGGCTCACCATGCCTACAATAAAGGAGCTTCAAAAAAGAAAAAAAATGGATGAAACTCACTTCTACACTGCATAGTATACATCGAAGCTGAGTTACACAGTCCTCCAATCAACAGCGGTGTCTTTCTGGTTGCAGATTGCAGGTTGTGTACAGATGTTGCTGTAAATAATCTTTCAGCTCTGGTCGAGCTTCCTATTGTCCTCAGTTTATCTTTAATGGATTTAGACCCAGAGGAAATGTAATGATAGAGCTTTAACCTGCATCTAGGGATGAGACAGCAAAATGTGTTCACAGATAGTGATTTCTAGAAGTGTTCATGTGCTTGTGCAGTGGTTGTCAGTAGACAATCATTTCTGCTTTTAATGCAGTGCTGCCTGAAAATCTGAAGACCACATAAATGAGGATTTTCAGCTGTGTCAGATTTTCTGAATCTTTTTATATCTTGTTCTGTAGACGATGGAATATTCAAAGAACATTAGGCCTCATTCACAAACTTTTCTTAGGAACATATTTGTTTTTTCAAATCCTTACGAACTTTTTACAAAAATGATGGTATTCGCCAAAATCTTCAGATCTTGGATTTGTTCTTAGCTCAGAACAAATTTTACCAAGACTCAGGAGGACTGTTATGAACACATGAGGGCTGACGTGTCTTAACATAGTCAGCCTTTGTGTTGTTTTCTGAAGTTCAGTCCATTAAAAGACAATAATAAAACTACATTTTGGCAGATTTTCAAATAATTTTTAGTAAATTGCAAAGCATGTTCTTATTTTAAAGCAAGATAAAGCAGATCGTGTCCTAATGTTATAATTTCCCGCAGGGGAGAATTAAACTATTTTTCTTCCATTTCATTCATTCAAGAACAAGTTGAAGTCAAGATGGATTTAATTCTATTGCTGGTTTTCCTTTCCACCCATAAATGTCCAATCACCTGTGACTCCAGGATCCACCAGCTAAATGTAGTATTTAATTATTAAATTCACTACAGCTGCGTCTTTTTATGATATTTATCATAAAAATGAGTTTAATTAAGAAATCAGACTGACCTGGAGGATTCATCTGCTGCACCACTCGCTCTGTAGGCGAAACGATGCCACAGCAGGTGGAAATCTGCTTTACAAACTGTGAAAGGTACATTAGGCTATGTAATGAAAATTGATTTACTGGTGCCCAACTTTCCCCCTTAGCAACGAAGATGTGCTTCTTGACACGCTCATGGAACCAGACTGCTGTCCAGGTTCAGGAGTAATCCATGACCCGTTTGTACAAAAAGCCATTCTTGGGCGTTTATCTGCAAAGTAGAGCCAACTGGTCCGTCCTTTCAACTTAAACAGGTTCACCAATCTAAGAGGAATGATACAAACAACTGCGGGGTTTACGAACATGTTGGTGAATCTGACGGAGGGTTATCATAAAACACTTCTTGAGAACAGTTTAAGACGATTCGTAAGAAAATATTGGTGAATGAGACCCATTATTCTGAAATTATCTCCCAAGTTGCACATTATAATATTCTCAGAGAGTTGAACTTATATTCATCTTCATTTCTGAGACTCTGCCTCTGGAAGGTGTTCTTCTTATGCCCAACCATACTCCTGACCAGTAGCCAGTTAACCTGATTAGCAACGTCTTCCTCCAGCTGGCTCAGGTGGCATAGCAGGTCGTCCAATGATCGGAAAGGTTGGCGGTTCAAATCCCGCTCCCAAGTCAATCTGTTGCTGTGTCCTTGGGCAAGACCTTTCGCCCTCCTTGCCTGCAGTATCGGCATCGCTGCCGGTGGTCGGGGGGCCTGTTGGCCCAGATTGGCTGCCGTGTTTCCATGAGTCTGCCCAGCTGTAGCTAGTTTACTACCCCCACGAAGAAGAAGAAGAAGAAGAAGAAGAAGAAGAAGAAGAAGAAGAAGAAGAAGAAGAAGAAGAAGAAGAAGAAGAAGAATGGATTTAATGGAAAGTCCTGCATGAATGTAGTCCAATTATTATTGTCTCTGATGGTTTACAAGGAAAACATTATAACATCAAACAATAGAATCTCCATCACATACACCAAATATGATTTCCAATAAAATGGGCAAATAAAAACAACTAAAATTACATAAAAAAACACTCAAATTAGATAAAAAAAAAACAGAACTTAAATTATGATCCTTCAATAAAAGATGGCCAAGATAAAAACGGGAGATGTAGCTTTTTAAGAATGCTACTGCGCGGAGGAAAAGGAGCTTTTTAATCTGTCACTATTTACCCGTGTGCTTCTGTGTCTCTGAACCGAGGGAAGCTGTTCAAATTGTTTATATAGAGGATGGTTTCGGTTTCCCACAATGCCTCAGGCTTTCCTCTGTGGGAGGCCTATTTATTTCTATTGAATGTATTTCCATGCTCTATTGCGAATAAATATTGGGTTTTAGCACATTTGCTAAATATTGTCTTCAGTTTTTTTTCTTTTTACGTTTTAGTATATAGATTAACTATACATCATGTAGTAAACAACTTTTTTGCATGTGCAAGTACATCATTAATAATAATTTATTAACTTAGTTTTTGAGATAATAAATTCAGTTTTGAAGAGGATTAATGGACAGCTTGGGTCATTGTAATTGTAGACCTGAATAAAATAGAATAAAATAGATGGATAGAAAAATGGATAACAGGAACAAAATCTGGCTTCGGGCAAGAATGATACAGAGGATAAAACAGAGAGCTGAATCTGAAGGATTTAACAGATGACTCTGCATCATGAAAGGCAAGAAGAAGCCGGATGAAAGCTGAAGCTGTGTTTTTACATTCCTTCTCTCTCTGCTGGAGTCAGCGTGATAATCTTTGTGAAACCACAGTGTTGCCATGCTGGCCGCTGAGCTGAAACCAGTGTGTGAAATGTTGAGTTGCACAATGAAGTCAGGCTGCAGATGATATATTTATAATCTGTCTGTGTTGTGATGTGCAGATTTTGTGCTAACAGTGCTAACTGGTCACTCAGTTGACACACGAGGAGGTTTCTTAGATATTGTTTAGTTTGACATATTCTTCAAATTTCTATTTGAAGAATCATCTTTTAAATTTTAGTGCTAAGTTGGGAAAGTTTTATCTAAACACAAAAACGACTGTTGAGGTTTTTCTTTGTTCAACTTTATCAAATAAGGTCGGCTATGTAGTAAAAACATGTTTATTTTTTATTCCATTTGTTTTTCGTCTTACCTGTCTTTGATTCTGAGGACCCAATATAATTGATAAATGCAGAGATGTGTTTGTTTCTGCTCAGGGGGCTGTAGATCCTCTGCTAACACTCCACAACAGTCTATGAGATAAGGAAGATACCAGACGGGCTGAGAAGACATCGGGAACTTTCTCATTTTGGGAGTTTTTAGTTCATTTTTAATTTGTTTGAACTGAACTTTGAATCAGGTTTTATAAAGCAAGTTTTGAATGACTCCTCATAGGACTGTAAAGAAAGAGTTTAAAAACTTGAAAAGCAAGGCAAAAGGCAACCTGCAGCAGAGCTTTTTAGAGTAATCTCCTCCAAGATGTTCTGTGAGAAGCTGAATGAAGAGAGTTACTCAGAGTCTTAAACCTAACAAAGTAAGGATAGATATTCAGGTCTACTCATGTACTTGATATATCTTATTAGATTTACACTCTTAACCCTTTAAAACTCAAACCGAGAATAAAAACTGGGGAGTTAGCTTTTAACCTGAAGTTTTTATTTGGCCCTTTAACAAAATGTGGGGAAAAAAATCAACACTTCTTTTGGTATATCTACCATTTATTACCATGTGACGTGTCAAAATGATTGTAGTGTAGTCTTGAGTTTCCTGGTATCCATTAGGGGGCAGAAGACAAGCATCATATTGTATACTGCAGGGTTTTTACCATAAAGTGATGAAAAAAGTCTCAGAAAGTGTATGTATCAAATATGATACGTTTAAAGTAGCTTCACACAACACCATTTTTTTCTGATGAGTTTACTCAACAATGTTTTACAGCTGCTTTTCTTACTTTTTTCTCAACTACTCATTCTCTAGTTGGGAAGTCAGTATTCCATCCATCTATTTTATATAATCCCTTATTCCCATGCAGGGTCGCATGGGGCTGGTTTCTATCTCAGCTGCTACTAGCCGAGATGCAGGTACACCTGGACAGCTTTGTTAGCAGATAACTGACTGTGGCTATGAAACAGCCTGCAATCATGTTGCAATGGAAATAATGAAGTGTTCTTAATAAATAAGATGACCATTACCGGACCAGGTGGTGTTGTGTTTAGCTGTGTTGCTTGACAGCAAGAAGGTTCCTGGTCCGAGCTTCTGCCTTTCCGTGCAGTTTACATGTTTTATGTGCAAGTGAGAATATGTGTTTGTCTCTATGTGAATGGATGGGAAAACCTGAACTTTTCAGATATTTTCAACTCCCCAACATTAGTTGTATCAGCTCAAAGACACGAGTAGAGCTGAATATCTATCCTAACCGTGAAATTTAAGATTCTACTCTTCAGTTTGCTTCACACAACCCCTGAGATGAGTGTTTTTCATAGATATAAACATCAATGTTTGTTTCTGGTTATTGTTTTTTCTTTGATCAACTGTTAGTGTTTTATTGACTGTCGAGGCACTGGGACAGTATTACTCCTGTATGAGCTCTTTAGATCAAACCCGTCTTCCCTGTAAGAGTCATCCTGTCAGCGACACTGCAGGCTTCAACATCCGGCTTTCTGTTTAACTGAGAGGTGGATTTGCATCACTAAGCATGGTAAATGGTCTGAGTGAGACAAGAACGAAACTATCTTGAGGCCACTCAGCAATATTCATATTCCCCAGAGAGCCAAAGTTGATCAAATTTCTATTCAAAATTCCAATAAAAAGTTTGAGGAGGGGTGTAGTGGCCCCGAGACCGGGCTGTTTCAGGTAACCAGACTCTTTGTTGGTCATTAAGCAAGAAGGATCAATATCATATCAAGGCCCAATGGAACACCTGACAGTTCAATTTCACAGCAAGCCTGGAAATCAATACCTTTGGAATAGTTTTGGACTTTACCAAAGGCGACCCAGTGGAGTTAATCTATGGTGTCATTAGCCAGGATCACAGCATGCATGGTCATTACACCGTGTAACAATAAATGTTCATAAAAGACGACACACACTATCCTCTTGTGCTTGACTGCAGCCTCTAATTGAAGTAGATACATTCATGAGGGCGAGTCGGATCCCCATCGACTGGTTGTGCAGCCCATTTGTAAATCACATCCAAAAGAATTTGGGGAGAAGCCGGCGTGTCAGGCCTCTCTGAGAGGTACAAAGCACAGGAAATTAAACAAGGTTTTACCAAGCAGAAAATGTTTTAAACCATTCAGCTTGTTTCAGAGTGGCTCAGGGAAGAGTTGTTTACCCTTGAAAAACAATGGTAGTTAGGCTCTTTTTTTCTTTTTTGGCTCCTACCCCCGGTACTACAGAAAAATAACTACAGAGTGGTTTATTTGTTACTCATATTTTCTTTTGACAGGCTATTCATTGCAAAACCTTGAGACAAAACACTGGTGATTAAATACTAAGGGGTACATTTCAGTAATAACAAGATGTGACCCAAACACACAATAAAAAAAAAAACATTACTAGGGCTTTAATGGCATGGCCTGTTTTATATGACCTATTCAGCCATATTAATTAATATTGTTTCTATTTTATTATTGTAGATTTTAGACTAAAGGGAAGGGATGACAAAAAACAAAAGTATTCTCCTTACTTATCAAAGCTTAGATGAAGAATCTGTAGAACTCAGTGGAAAAATGACCAAAGCTGCCCAGGATTATGAGGCGTACGGAGCTTTTGGAAAGTGTCCAGTCAAAATTGTTGTAAATTTTCCTTTCTCTGGATTAATTAAACATTCTGAGTAATAGTAAAGATTTTACTAGCAGATAATGTTTGTAGTCCTTCAGTCAGTAGAAAGCTTGTTACTGTCTGACAGATTTATAAAACAGCTTGAATATAGTGTATTTATAGCTGGATCTTCCCCATCCCCTTGTACACAACATAAATCTGTTGAGGGATCTCATGCAAACATGACAGCAGTTAGTAAGAGATGGAGAAAATGATGATGTTTTTCCCGTCAGTACCATACGCCGGCCACTCACAGGAGTTACACTGCAGCACAACATATTTGGAAGCCTTGGTTTTCAAGGATATCTGAAACTAGCTATTTTCCAGACAAAAATGTAGTGGCTCAACAGACAAGTAGCTTCATTTCTGGGATTCTGGTCCCAGCATAGATATTCTCACTTCTTTCATAGCATCTGCTCGTATTTCAACAGTAAAATTTATTGGAAGGTTTGAAGCAGTGGTCCAAAACTGTCATTTCCCTTCCAGCTCGCCATCACACTCTATTCTATTTGTAATTGTATGGAGAAATTACACCAAAACATAGTTAAAATGTAAATAGCAAAATGGTTTAAAAATAAACTAAACTAAATAAAACTTTGTATATAATATTCTGTGTTTGAAAGCATCATATAAATTCTGTACTTGGTCAAACTTAGCTTACAGAAAAGCTATGTACAGTCCATGCATATTAACATAGTTCACAGTATTTCATAGTGAGTCTTTTTACAAAGTATAATTAACTTAATGGTATTCATTTGCATTGTTTTGCATTCCAACACCAAATTTCTGAATTTTAAGGGGAGTGGAGAAATCCTAAATACATTTTTTCTATCTCAATCTTAAAAAATATATATCAAATAATTGTAATTGAATGTCTTGTAAACAGAAATATAAAAACTGCACAACAAGTACTTAAAGTATGATAATATTATCATAATAAAAATCATTATTATGACATGCTGAGATAACACTATATACCATGATTATTTGTTATGGTTATGAGTCATAACGGGGACTTATGAAGTCATCTCTGTAGCAAATATTGCATATATGGAAAAATTAAAAGTTGCAAAAACATGTGCAAATAAAACCCTTTTTTCCATTAGGAGGAACACCGGAGGGAAATAGAGCATCTCTCATCCCACTCAGGAATATAAAGGCAAAGGAAAACTAGAGACAAAAGGCTGATAAGAAATTCCAGTTGGAGGTAATAAAAAGCTGCCATGCAAGATGTTGGAGCACATGATAAAACCCACCGAGCGGGTGACTCAGACCCGTCGTGCAGTTTCCTACCTGCTCAGATCACAACAACACACCTCTGTGTTTCTGCTGTCTGGTGGAATTCTGGAGTCAATAGCTGCTTTAGATCTCCGTGATCAATCAGACAAGAAATGACGGCCGGGATCAGCTTCTAACCTTGCTTGGTTCACATGTTCAATATGTAAACTAACTGGTTGATGTCAGTGTATGACTGATTGTTGCTGATCTGGCCTTTCTTTGCAGTTTCTCAGGTTCAAGTGACAAAATATCAAAGTGTCTTCAATATGTGCTTCAATACGAGCCACTGTAGCCTCTCTACATCAACTCTAATCATATATTGGGTCTCGTCATTGGCCAGAGAAACACAAATTTATTGATATTATCAGTTGTGTATTGTTTTTCCATCTAATTTGCTTTCATTTTTGTATTACTTCAGCCCAAATCCAGCGTTGTGCAGCCATGTTTAAACTGGGCTGTCGACTCGAGAATGTAAAAAATCTGGATGTGTAACATGTGCACTGGAATACAGCGGTGAGCTACAGATGTGATCTGTCAACCACTTCTACTCTCTGTCTGCCCAACATTAATAATCAAAAATGTCAGAATTGTATTTGCAGCAAAGAGTGAGGAGTTTAGTGGGAACTGTCAATACGAACACTTTAATGCGAAGAGAACACATTTGTTGATGCTGTGATTTCAGGTGTAACACCTAGCTAGACTACAAGCTAGGTGTTTATATTTGGAAATGTGATTAAATCCTAATTAGTCCACAGCTTTCCTGTGATTAGTCAGAGTACAGTTTCTTCCATCCCAATCTGGTCTCAATCAGGCATTACGTAGATGCAACGCTTTAATGTAACAAGGTTCATTTATGGAATTTTTTTAATGCATGTGTAGGATGACCCATTTGATATATAACACAATAACCTACTCATTCGTTGCATCTGACATTCTGGTCCACACTCCTTACCAATTAGTGGAAGTAATGCATCTAATCGTTGCGTAACCACCGCAAAGAAAACAACAAGTAGGAGAAGAAGCTGTTGCATCTACGAAATGCCCAGATCTGGATGGAAGAATCCGAAAAACCTGTCGGCTGAGACTTATTTAAAAAATGACAAAACAATCAATGAAAATGATGTCATTTCCAGACAGAGTAGGAAGTCGTTTTCATTTCACTGAAACATCGCTAGCTTGACGTTCCATCTCAACATCAGGCACACATTCCTTGTGGTTGCGTTTTCAGGTGTAACACCTAGCTAGACCACAAGCGAGGTGTTTATATTTTGAAATGTGATTAAATCCTAATTAGTCCCCAGCTTTCCTGTGATTAATCAGATTACAAATTGAAATTATTTGACAGCCCTAGTTTAAACACAATGATATAAATCTTCGTGAAAAAGGTTTGTTTACACATAAACCATGAGTTTGTCTGCATGGAGTAAAGCTCATAAACACATAAAATGTCTCCCACAGTTTTGTCTTTTATTTCTTGGATGTAAGAAGATGATTTCTGAATGAATCACAGAACTGACAGCAGTACCAAAAGGTTTCAGAACAACGTAGCGGTACATGTGTTTTCCAGAGGAAATAAAGACATTTCAGGCTGCAGGCTAAAGACCTCAGGTTTCCCTATAGTTTAGGAATTGATCGCAGCCATGTGTCTGTTTAATGATATTTTAGGCACATCTTGTAATTGCATCAAACAGTGATAGAAGATTATCTTGCATGTATAAATGACCTCATACATATAAAGTACACATTTCTCCTGGCTGTTTTCTTTACGTTGAAAAAGAACAATTCTTACCATTTATTCCTCGTACTGCTTTCACACATTCTTCCAGCAGCTCAGCTTCACCACAGAGCTTTACAGGAAGGCTCCTCCATAATGGCTGTTGGCGTAGAAACATGAGTCAGAAGGAAGGGATGAACGCTGTATAAACAAACCTCCCGAGCAAAAGTGTGGAAATAACAAGCAGCTGAGGACAGTAAAACATGAGAAGTGAAATGTCTGGCTCCTACAGGGCTGATCCCCAAAATAAAAAGTCATTTTATAAAAGATGTTAAATTGTGAAAATGTTTAGATTGAAAAGATAGTCACACATTTTACTTGCATACGGTTTCCTTTATATAAAGAGTGAGGAGGTGGATGTGTAAAGCCTTTCTTTCCTTCATCGTCATCTGTAATGTGAGATGGCAAGTGCTGTGACTGGCATCAACATGAAGACACTAACCATGCAGACCACAGGCCGGGGTGAAGTTCCATCTTCAACTTGGTAAGTGAAACTGTACTTTTAAATCAGCAGAACATCTGTAATAGCTATAGTAGGTAAGCTAACATATATTCACTGCTTTCTGACTCATTTTCCTACATTTTGCAAGTTGCATAATTCTGCTATTTAATAGGATTTTACATGAAGTTCAACTATAAAACATAATTCTTAAATAAAACAATCATCTGCATACATTCAAATGTATGCAGATGATACAGTGATATTTCTCTAATTGTTTGATCTTACATTTTTTTTTACTCCAATTTGTGATCAATCTAGTTTGCTTGTTTGTGTGAATACACACATGAGTGTTGAAAAGCACATGATTTGAAGCTGTTTTCAGATTGGTAATAAGATTTTTAAGATTTTCCGTGAGTTCAAGTCTCTAAACTCAAATCCTGTTAATTGATTGACTGATTTCTAACTATATTTTAATGTTTTTTTTGTTTTGTTTTTTGTGCTCATCAGGTTGAGAGATCGGTTCAGTTTGAACAACTGAGTTCCAGAACCAAATGTTGTTGTTGTTTT
>JAOXYM010000013.1:29772034-29788758 GCA_028567055.1 Leptatherina wallacei | reverse complement strand
TAAATATGAATATCCTTGTTTTTAAAAAGTGATTTAAAAGAACATGATTGATTAGCACAAGAATTAATGTGATGGATAATATGTTATAATAATATTACATATTAAATATAATATATGATATCTTATAATGATATATTATGCAAACGAATTAAAACAACTCTGTGAAATAAACAGTTTTGGATTTATTTAACTGAAAGGTATTTTATTACGCTAAATCAATTATGACTGGAGACTTAAAATCATTGTTTTATTTGATGGCCTTTCTGCTCTGATATCTGGCCTTCGTGTCCTCAAAAAGTTGACAACACTAAAGGCTAAGTGGCCTTGCCCCTAAAATGACGAAATTCCAGGCCAGCTTTGTGCCCGACATGTGATGCACATAGTGGGAACAACCGCTCTGGTCTCCTGTTTGTTAATATGGTAATGGTGGACCAAGCTATAGCAGATGTTAACCTTGTTAATGGGAATTTTTACATGTTTGGACATAAATATGTATAAGAGTTTTGCAATCCACTGCTACATGGACCAACAACACACAACCTGATAGCAACGTTGCAGATTTATGACGCAGTTACACTGGAGATGGTAGAACAACTTTGAGAATGAGATAACATTAGCTAGAGAACGTGGAGAGAATTTTTGTATTTCCAGGTCTTTGTTTTAACATTTAACTGATCTTGGAAAATCCCCCAGATTTACAGAGCACACAGTTCCAGTCTGTTCTCCTTCTTAGCATTTCATCCCAGACTAACCACTGTGGGAAGGTCTTCCAGAATAAGTTGGGGACCACTGATTCACAACTTTTAAAATACTTCAGTGCTTTAATAATTCTGCAGCAACTGTTTGAGTAAAAGGAAAGAGATAAGAAACTCCAGAAAGATCTGTTGGCAAACATTTACCCTCATTATCTGATCTTCGTCATCCTGCGGCACCTCCATTTCCCCACGCTGTCAAACTGCACACATTCTCTGGTCCAGTGCTCTTCTCAGCTACTACTGTACTTTTTGAGCCAATCATTCTGATTCTTGTTTTTCAAAACCATCTTCTGTTCATTCCCCCCCCCCCCCCCCTCCAGACTGACCCTCCTCCCCATCTCCACCTCTTCCTCGTGCCAGAGGAGCATCTTCAGAAGCATTTAACCTCGTATCTCTGATCATCCACCACCGGCATCTCTGGGGGTTCATATCATGTCACTGCTCTACTGAGAAGATGCATCAGAGTCTAAATAAACGGAATGGTTCAGATGCTGTATTGACATGAGGTGAGGAGAGACGCTTACCACGTGAACATGCACGTATCTGCACATTTTTGACTTTTCCCCCGCCGCTTTTCTCTTTGTGATGGATAAAAACAAAGCGCACCAGGCGCTACCCAGAGGTAAAATTAGCTTCACATTTAGTGTCAGGGCAGCACTAGATTATAGCTAAGATGAAAGGCAGAGAGCACATATTACTCTGGGCTCCATTAACGATAAGTCATCTGTCATAAAGCCTTCACTAAGGATCAAACTGTCGCCTCATTACAGCCATGATTTTCGAATGTAAAGGGATTTCCTGTTCAAAGGTCAGAAGTGCTTCAGCATACCTGGGATGAAAATGACTCGCTGCCAGCAGCGGCGGTGCAAAAATTACAATTTGAAAACAGGGTTTTAAACCAAAGTGCCTTGAACGATATGCTGGTCCCGAAACGGGCAATGGGAGGACTTCTATGTGTGAATGGACCAGCTTCGTTTTAGTCTTTAAAAAGACAACATGGAAAGGTTCTGGTGTGTCCTGTTGAGAGTAAAGAACTGCCCAAAACTCACAGAGAGACTCTGTTCAAAGGTTTTAAATTGTGGCTTTAACAAGTAGAAAGAGGAACGTCTGTCAGTGACATCTCTAAACATCCCTGATGTCTACTTACATTTATGAGCTGTCTCGCCCAGGCTCTTCTGGAGAACTGTGTTTTCTTTGATTGCTCCTTATTGAGGAAGAAGAAAAAAGCTCCCACAGTATTTAAGTCTGACTTTATTCCTCTTAATCTCCTTTACTCTGAAAAGTGGAAGTCTTTTTCTGCTTTGCTGCTAAACAAACGTTTATAGCAGCAGTTCATCCAACGGAGAAAAAACAGCGTAAAATGTAACATCGGTTTTAATAGAACAGATCTAGTCCATAGAACTTCACTTTACCCGGGTTGTTAGTAATACTGAGCTTAAACAAGTTATATGAACTCTGGAGGGCAAAATGTGGAAAAAAATTACGTAATCAAGCTGAACCAGTGTAATTAATTTAAGTTTAAGAGGAGTAGTGATGGTGGGGGAGCAGGAATTCCCACAATGCTTCACTTCTACTGATAAGAGTGCAGAGATAATTCACTGTATGAAACCTTTACTTTTGCTTTTGCAGATTAGTAGTAATTGAAATTACCTAATACTTTTTAAAGTACATTGTTATTTTCACTTTTATTCGGTTGATCAATAATTCAGATGACATAAAAAGGTTTTGATTGATTTCAGAAAGATGCAAAAATTCTAAAATAAACTGTCTTGTTTATTTTCCATCATCTCAGCTAAAATGTCTGAAATACTTTCTTCTTTAGTTTAAGTCTATCTTCTTGTTTTGAATTATTTAGGAATAATAAAATATTAATAAATAAAAAAGAAAAGAAATCATCATCCAATGACTCTCTTGATGATCTCTAGTTCCATATCTCCTGCTGGGAGGAAACCAGTTCTTAGCTAAACAGACAGGAAAACATGTTCTGGTCCCGCCCACACCACCTGCTGCAGAGCAAGAGCCTCTTTGAGTCCATCACTTACTTTAAGTGACATGAACTTGAAATCATCATGTATTGAAAATAAAACAAACATTTTGTGAAGCATCTCTTCTAGTTTATGTGACACTGATCAAATCGAGTTTCTTCCTCCACCTCATGAACTTACAGTAAAATCAATTTGATCAAGTTCGTAAAAGTTCGATAAACTAAAACCATTCTACTTAATTTTACTCAATCACTAAAATAATTTTTTTTAAGGCAACGACTTTGCATAATTTATTTTAAATAGAGAGATCTAATTAGATTTTACAGCGCACGAGCTGAAATGCAGTAAAAGTTCTTCGTTCTTAAGGTTTCTCAGATCCAAACTAACAAGTGAAATATTTCAGATGTCTTCTGTTAACTGTCTTCAGAGGGAAGTATGATAATGTACTGGAGAACGCGCATGTTTTCTAAGTTGGAGGCTCTTTCGTGAGTTCATCAAACACCCAAGCAGAGAAGCACTTGTAGACTCAGTCAGCTAATTTTTAATGTATAAAGATTCAGGTTAATGTGATGGACTCATACATGGCACATGACTTCACAGAGCAGCCATGTCTACTCAACATGGATGAATAATATATAATACAAACATGTTTTTAACCAATTCTGACATTTGTTGCTTTTTGCTTTTTTAAACTTTTTAAACTGCACGCACATGTTTTTCAGAGTAGTTGCATGTAAACTGAAAAAATGGTAAAACACGTGTATTTCATAAGATGAAAGAGTGACCTACTGTATGTGGTGATGTTGTTTGGAGGGCTGGTTGCCAGGCCAACAGGAACATTTCCTCATCTTACTGTCACTCACTGCAGCCGTTTTCAGGCTGAAACTGGTGAATTTACTGAGGACCAAATATTCCCTCAAACTAAAACTACATTATAGCAAAGGGAATATGACACAGAAACATGATTATAGATTCATAAGATTCATAAAAGTGATAGCTCTACTGGCATATATTTCTAAAATTTCCCCAAACTTTCCCTGTTGAGCCTCAAATTCCCCGACTTGTTTTTTTTTGTTTTTTGTTCAGAAATAAACTGTCTTTCTAAAATAAATAAATAAATGAATTAAATAAATAGAATGACTTTTAAAAGGGCAAATGTTCATCTTCAGCTCACGCTGACAGCTTCATGGAGGAAGATGACGTTTCCTGTGCAGTACTGGGAGGGTTCTGGTGATTATGAATACTTGCTGCTATTGATGTGTGGCAGGGGGCTCCTATCTCCACTTAAACTACATCTATTGTTGATATACTGTAAAAAGAGAATAGCTGAACCAACATAAACTATTTCAATTACCAGCCGGTTTAACCAAGTTCACTTATTAATTTCATTCAACTCGACAGTTTTAAGTCAGACTACTCAAATCATTTAGTTTCATTCAAATAAAAAATCTGAATCACTCAATTTCATGCAAAGAAAACTTAAAAGATTCAATTTTGTTCCAAACAAAATAATTAATTAATCCCAAAGTAACCAAATATTTACACTTGATAACATAGCTGTGTGTATTTTCCTATTTACTGCAGTTTATAGAAGTACTGAGACGTTCATCATCAGTTTTATCCCTGCTAGATCATTACAATTTTCCACCAGATAATCGTTAAAAAATATATAGCCTATCAAATGAATTTGGGATTTTCATCAGGGCTGTCATGTTAGACCATGAAGGCAGAGATAAATCTGTCAAATTAACAGCTTCATTAACACATTAACGCATAAACAACAAAGTTAGTTCACACGTCATGTTAAAAATCTGAATATGGCATCATCTCAGTGAGAGGAGCAGATTTTGGGCATGTAGGTGCTGAATCCACGAAAATCCACTTTCTCCTCCTTATTTATTAAGTTTATAGTTTCCAGTTGAAGAGTGGCTGCAGGATGACCCATTTGATATATCACACAATTTCTTATGGGGGGTCATGAACACCAAGGTTATCTTGGGGGTCGTGGCTCAAAACCTTTGAGAACCACTGGTCTAGAGAATATTGTTGAAATGTTGTGGTCTGCTTGAATGCTAAAGTTATCACCATGGATGTGGATGACGGCACAGGGAGAGACCTCCACCACCGTCTCATGCTGGTACTCGTGTTAGTATATATAACACAGGATAGCAATCATAAAAGGTTCAATTCCTGTTGAATACAAATTTCCCATGAGTCTTTGCAGTCATTGCACAATTAGCAGGAAATGAATGAGTAGGTCTGACTTGAGTTGGACTAACTTAATAAACTTGGATAAACGTAATTCAATCACTTGTTACAAATGGAAGCAATTCATTTAAGTTGGTTTTACGATTCTCCTGACTTGAAGTTAATTCAATCAAGGAAAGAAAAGTAAACGTGTTTTAGGTCAACGACAGACCAAATACTCTGTTTGGAGTGTAGAAGCTGTTAACTATCACTCTCTCCTAGACCTTGGGAAAATGTAGAAACATGTCTGTGTGTCAACTGGGATGACAGGAATGTCAGATGCTGAAAACAAACTCAGCTTCAGTTTGAGAAGAAGCAGGCCTGCACGTCTCTGATCAAAATAACCTCAGTTCGATCGTTATTTTCAATCAACTCTAGAAACAGAACAGTTTGAGCCGTGTTTAATAACCAGCATGTCTGTCATATCAGACCTGAGCTCTACAAGTGACAAAAGTCTCTGCAGAGGTGAATATAATTTTTCTAGCAATGTCATCCAATTACAGAGTAACATTAGCTCTGCAGGTGCACTCCTCTGGACAACATAATTGTGCAGGAGGGTTGTTGACTTTTTCTGTGGTGTAAGGAGCCAATTTAGTATGGAGGCAGAGAATACGAGGCTCTGCCCACAGTGAAGAACCCTGTAAGTTGATGGCATCTTTAATGAGATTGAAATCAGTTTAAGCAGCATGTATAATAAGTTAATACTCCACTTAACTCTGCTCCTTTCTGCAGGAGCACTTCATCTTAACAAATGAGTCAACAAACAAGGCTGAGACTCGTCTGGGATGAAGCGTAGGAATTCTTTCACACACTAATACAAGACAAATATCTGTTTTCTGGTTTGTACAGTTGGTCCACAGGATATGTAAGTGGACTTTCCTTTAGTTTGGTCAAAACTGGAAGGAGGAACTGGAAGGGAACAGCTGGGTGGGGGCACAGTTACAAGTTTTTAAGCCACTATTTAATGTTGGGATAAAAACAGGAAGAGGCTGAGAAAGAAATGTAAAAAAAAAAAAAAGAGAAAAGAAAAAGAAAGACAGGAGCTTTTGTGTGAATTTCCGCCCCACATATGCACAAACACCATTACGGGTCACTTGTTTTTACAGCCTATTTTATCACGAATGTAATTCCCCCGTCATGACGTAACTGCTTATTTTCCTTTGCCAGAGCACATTCCCAGTTAACATGTCACTTTCTCCCACTTTATCACAGACACACACGGCTGGGATTCAGCTAATGCTGCAGAGGTTATCTAATGTGCAAGCTGTGTAAGCACCCAAGGTCAACCAGGTAAAAAAAACAAAAAAAAAAAAATCAAAACGCAAGAATTTAACTGTGCAGCACAATAATCCGTTTTTTTCTGGGATATGTGCACGTATGTGAAGATATGAGCTCTGCTTGTGGTTGATGAGCCTTGCGGTGATCATGTTGAGCCAGACAGACAGGAGACGATGGTGTGTGTTTCTGCATACTAATATGGCCACGCTCAGGGTGAAGTTTCCTCCTACTTCCTGTTCAACAGTTATTCCTGAACTGGGTTGTTGTGATTGAAGCAGCAGGAAGATGAAATCTGCTCTTCAGTAAATTTGGGAGGTAGAGCCTTGAAGTCTGATGGATCCTCTGTCAGAAAACGTGAGAACTGCGAGCCTCTGAAAGTCTGCTGCACTGCTGAACAACTTGGATGTAAGGGGGAGCACTACCCCCTTCCTACTCATTCTCATTGTTGTCAGGGCTGGAAAACAGGCATGTGCAGATTTTATTGAGAAAAAACAGATTTTTAGTTAATAAAATAATTATTTTGACCAACACAAAACTTGGTTTACTTCTACAATTGAAGGTAAAATCATGTGACCTACAGTAAATTAAATTGTATTTTAGACTAAATGTGATGCACTATGCTGATACAGCTAGCTTAACAATGGCTGACAGGGTTGGGGTGGGTTTTGAAATATATTTCAAAAGTGTTACAACCATTTCTTTATCACACCTAGACATTTAGGTGCGTCAAAAATATTCTGTTACTGTAGTAATGACACTTACAGTGTCATTGAACACATCAGAAGTTCAATCAATGCCGTGATCGATGGCAGGTCTCATTTGAAATCCCTGATTGGAAGTTAAGGGGGCGGTTCTCTTCATGTGTACATAAAACACACACACACATATATATATATACATACATACATACATAAAGAGTTCTTTTCCAAAATGCTATAAAAGCCAATTTAAAAACAAATTTGTTTGTCATGCCATTTTGCTGTGTGGTGAACCTACTCACTCTATCAATGTTTAAAGGCGAATCCCTATATTTCCTTGTTTAAAATGTACTTGAAAATCCAGTCCCCATACAAACCTATGGAGGGTCTAGGTGTAAAATGTAATTTTCCCGAAAAATGCTAAAATGGATTTATATATATATATATATGTATATATATATATATATATATATATACATATATATATATAACCTTGATAAAAAGCCAGAGCCATCATTGCAACATTCTACAGAAACACTGAAATTTGAAAACACTATTCTCAAATATGACTCTATCAGATATTACAGGGTCGGGCCCCTGCATCAGCTGGAGGGGAGAACCCTGTGATACTTGTATGTTTAATTGTGCCCTGCCAGGCAAATGTAAATTAGCATAAGACTGACTCTGGTACAATGAATCAAATGGAAACATTTGTTTGAAATTGTACATGGTGTCGTACAACAACAACAAAAAAAGAAGATACACACCATTGTATAATGCACACTGATGAGTACACACTCTAATGATAAACACTCTTATGGTTACACCTGGGATTACTGAGGAGTCTCCAGCAAAGTTTAGCTGAGTCCTAAAATATTAAACTTAACCTGAAACTGTTAAATGGGTAATAAAGCTGGATGATTGTGAATACGACTTCTGAATGCAGATGAAGCCCAGAAACATTTTAATAGCTTGTAAATGCATCAGATTTCTCTCAGCTTTGCTCAGAGACTCCTACACGGTTCCCTTTGCTTCCATTTGTGGAAAAACTAAATATGGAACATCAGCTTCTCCTCTTGGCTCTGAAGCAGGTTTTGGATGTGAAGCACAGCCCAGGTTCATGAGGAGGTTGCCCTCTCATAAATCTGTCGTCGCCGTGGCACACAGTAGAACACAGGCTGGCCTCTGCTGATTTACGCCCTGCAGGGAATGATAGGCAGGCGCTCGGGCCGACAGCCACCGCTGCTTGTCTGGATGAGGAGGAGGAGGCCGGGGGGCACAGGGCTCCACTTGAGACTGTCCAGGGAGAACACAGACCAACAAAGCCTCCTTTACAGTACACAGTAGCGATGGAGAGCTGTGGGAGGAAAGTATGCAGTCTTTCCATCTGCTGGGCTGGACAGTGCAGGGTTCTGCTTTCATGTTAATCCTGAACAAGCAGGTTTACGGTGGGACGGCGTCCACACTGCTTGTTTTAGGGGTGTGCGGTGTTGTCAGTGAGCGAGGAAGTGTGTATCTGTGGGAGGTGTGACAGTATATAGGAGGAAACGTGGGTGTTTGAGTGTGTGTTTATGGGCTACATTTGCTGTGTGTCTGCATGTCTATGTGCATGGAGTAGGAGTGTATGATACAGGTGTTAATGTGTGTGTTCCTGTACAGAAGCTGCATACTGATTTCATGTGTGTGGGTTTACTCGTCTCAATATGTGCAGAGTGGGTGGAGCAGCTGCTGGAGCGTTACCCCACAATTCCCACAACAAATTATATTCACTTGTGATCTTAATAAATTGGTGTCAGAGTGCAGGGAATAATTATATTCTATGAATATAAAATAACAAGCTCCTTCTGCTACATGTGAAACACAATCCAAAAAATCAGCACATTGTGACGACTCCTGCGTCTCAGACTGATAGAGGGACAACATTTCAGTTATTTTACCTCCACAGACATGAAGAGTGATTCTCTTTTTTTCCTTCATCATACATTAGGTTTATTTATTTATGTTTTATCAAACTTTTCATAAAATAAGATGTGATCATCTTTATAACGTAAATATAAAACACAGCTTTTCCTGAGACAAACTTGGTAATTACATTGTTTGTATATGTATCCAGTTATATATCTATTTATCTAACAGTGAGAATCAGTCTACTGGATGACTCACTGATGTCCAATGAAGTGGCTAATTTGCAAATACACCATCCTCATCTATGAATATAAGCTTTTAAGTAGGTGTCTACTGTAGTGGAAGCAAAGCATGAAAGGGTTCAAACCAGACACAAAATAAATGAAAAAATAAATGAGCAAAATCACAAGAACCTCAGAACGTCTCAGAGTAACAAAGATATCTTTTATCTTAATCACAACTTATCACAGGTTAGATATAGTTGTGGTGATTTATTTATTGAATTAAGAAAATGTACAACTTCTTAAACTAAATTATTTGATGTGGATGTGGAGATCATGCCATCTTCATACACACACACACACACACACACACACATACATACAAATGTATACAGTATTTGTTCATGTTTTGCTCTGTTTTGCGCTGCTTCCATCATGTATTATTTAGTTTTAGTTTTGCCCTGTAGCTAATGGATTTCTGCCTTCACTAATATCATCTAGCATGATCACAGGGCAGCCTGTCTACGTTTAAAATGTGCATACATGTTGCATCTCTGTATAAATCTGTAATATCTGCATGCTGCAGATTAAACATAAACAGAGCAAAAACTACTGATGACATTTCTGACCCACTACACCATCTGCTCGAGCTACCAGCTGACTACGTCATCCAGCTGCATCTCTTTACTCAGGTGGCCATGTTTAACTCCCCAACATTAAATCCCTATCTCTTATTGCTTGAAAATGTATGTGGATTTAATCTAGTTTAATGTTTTAGTCCCAGAAATCATCATTGTAATCATTGTGAGAACATGAACCAGAGGAGGCGAATATGAACCAGAGAAGGGAAATTATTAAAGATGCATCTGCAGCACCTCTGGTTAACTTTCCCCCGTCATGTCTGTGGGGAAACGACTTCTCCTCTCTGACTTTGCGCTGATATATTTATGTTCCTCCCATGGGGGGCGCTCTTGAGTCATGAAGCAAAATAAAGTGAGAGGAGTTTTCTCAGGCACAGGGAGGGATATGACAAGTGTCGTCACATATAAACACACACAGGAAGCATGAACAGGACCAGTGCTTCGGCTGCCGCCTGCCCCTCCTCCTCCGGCACAGTCAGCATGGATCAAGCACCGCTCAGCTTCTCTGGGAGGGGTTCCTTCATTGTGCAGCACCCAGCTGCATTGTTTGGATGTGTGTCTGCGATGGCTGTAGGGAGCTTTTCCCAGGGTTTGTCCAGCCAGTGTAAGGAGCCCGGCATCTCACTTGCAACGCATAAGTCCTTCCTGTCATTCATGGCTGGTTCCTTTCCCTGTCCAAACACCCTCCCCACCCCTGAGAAATGAAACCAGCTCCTCACGTTAATGCACTCTCATGGTAGGGGAGAAAAAGTCGGTAAGTCTTCAGGTAAAAGTAGCAACTAATGGCCCTTTTATTCCACTTTATCCCATTTCATAAATCTCACCATCGCACTGATAAAAAAGGCCAGAAATCATCAGTGTGAGGATTTTAACCCCGGAGGGTCTAGCTGCTGGGAAACATGTAAACAGAAAATGTTTTTTATGAAGGACAAAATCAGAGGGGAAAGTTTTCTGCTCATCACTTGCAGAAGCTGCAGAAGCAGATGAGTGACCAAATAACAAAAATACAGTATGATGGTCCAGCAGTGTAGCGCTGCTAGCTAACGTGGAACGCACCCACTGGAAAAGATGTGGGTAAAATAGTCTGAGTCAAGGGTCCAGAAAGGTGGAAGGAAGGCAGACTCAGCAGAGGAGAGCATTTTATTTCTCCATCCATCATGCCATCAGGAGAAAGTCACCAAACTGTCTCCAAAACATGTCCTCTCTTCTGTCTCTGGAGCCATAAAATCAGCAGTGAACGAGGTCATCTTCCACAGAAACCTTTATTAAAACAAATTAAACAACAGCATTATTAAACTAATTTAAATATCCACATACAAACCGAACCACTTGAAAAAGCGACACTACTTCTAGAGTTAGAACAACCCTCCATTTAGTTTCCCCTACAGTCACATTTATTCATTTAAAATGTTCAAGTTTTACTAACAAGGCCGTTCCAGCTGGAAGCCGTGGATGATGAGTCTGAATGAAAAGAAAACAAAAAAACAGAAATTAAAAAAAAAGAAATCTGCTGCAAAATTATACGCAATTCCCTTCAGAAATTTGTATATTTTTTATTCAATTCCCTAACGATGCAATTGATGATGTCACCATCACCTTCAGTCAGGAAGTTCTGATCCAGAGATGAAGATGATATTTAGCACAAACATAACGTGTTTTTGATTCATTCCTGGTTTTTTTACATAAAGACATCTGGATTGTATGTGTAGAGATGTTACCATGGCAACAGTAAATTATAGCAAATTTAGTTAATGTAAATTAAAGTTTAATGGAGAAGATAAACATGTCAGGGACAAAAATAGAGAAAATCTGTGTCACAATGTGTCAAAACATCCATGTTGACAATCAGTGACATCAGCAAATATGTTGACTCTGGTTCACGTATTTATTCTTGTCTCATTTTATTGATTACCACTTTAAATTATTTTCTAAAATCATCATTCTCCTTCCAGCTGCTCAGAAGATGCTGAAGCAGTTCGCTGTTTAGAAAAATGGCAAAAAAAAAGATTGGATGAAATTTCATTTATGTTTATGATGTCGGATCAAAAAGACAATAAACCCTCCTGCAGTCAGGAAGCCTGACGAGGTGGGGGCTGTGATGCAGAGCCAAAAAACGCTGCCTCGCTGTCAGGTGAGGAGGCAGCAGCAGCAGCAGCAGCAGTGCTGCCAGAGGAAGGCTGAAAGCTGGCGTGGAGTAAAGGAGACATCAACGGGAGCTGGAGAGAGTCCTCAGCAGCAGAACAACTCTGTGACAAGCAAATCAAAACATCACATACTACAACAAAAGCAGCACCCCCACCAGATGTGAAGCCATGCTGCTAGGCATGCTTACTACATTTTACACTGGCTTTCATCTTCCCAACAAAGAGTCACAAGTAAAGTCAACCCCTCCCTCAGGTGACCTGACGCTGACAGTTGCCAGAGAGGTGCTGAGAATATGAGCAGAGCTGCAGGGCCGTACTACAGCCTGATCTACATCTACTACATTTTAACGTGTCACAGACATACAGAGGCTCCCCCCTAAAACTGATTTTAAAAATTCATTTAATTACTGCTGCATGAGTATTTTGGACTTCCTCACAAACACATCCTGCACATCAGAACACAACATGACTGCAGCTCGGGGTAGTGTGCATATTCTTTTCACCCTATACTTTCACTAAGGATGGGTGGATCAATACTCTGGAATCAGTACTTCCATATCTGCCGGTCAAAATATCACATTTAAGACTTTTTAAAATATCTATAGGGATCACTGTGCTGATACAAAACATGTCAGTTCTTTTCACTTCTGTGAGATTTAGCTCATAAAATTACATGTAAAACCCCAGTCATGGTGTTTTCCTTCTGTGTCACGTGATCATAGTAGCCTATCAGAACCCAGGATGATCCTGATAGTGATGATGATATTTTCTTTTGATATTTTGCTGGTTTAATGCAGGTTCTTCAGCATTTGAGAAAATTGATTGATTCTATATTAATTTGTAGTCTAGTTTTATTATTATATTAGAAAAATATCATTTGATCTAATCGACTCTTTGATATATTTTATTATCGTTTTATTATTTACCTTTTTATTTCAGGTATTTACTGTATGTTCATAAGTTTTATTGTATTAATATGAATAGACTGTAATAGATTTATTTAATCAAATAAAAATATTTCATATTGCCCTTACAGAAAAGATATTAATACAAACTGTGTAATGTTGTGATTTTCCTCTGAGGGGCAAAAAGTATCAGTATCGTTATCAATGAAAGTGCCATCAGTTAATGGTATAGTAACAAAAGGGAACATGTTGGCTGATCCCTCCACTAAACATGAGGAAATCTTGATTGTCAAGTTCCAGACAGGAAGGTTAAAGAGTGTTAAAGTAGAAAAAATATCAACAGACAACAGCAACGTTTTCTAAACCTTTTAATGCTCGAATTAATTCACATTTATATGAAAAATAAAAACATTGAATCAATAAAGGAGAGAAAAAAATATATTAATTGAATTAATAACAATTAATTAATACAACAAATGATAAACAATGAAACAATTGATGCTTAAATTATAATAATTAAATGCAAATAAATAAATTAAATTACTTAATTAGATTAAAAACAAATTAAATTTTTTCTATAACAACGGGTAGTACAGTTTAAAAAAAAATCTGAATGAAGACAAAAGGTCCTCGTAGCTGCAGATTGGGAATTAAATGACTAGCAGAGCAGATTTAGAGTGTTTGGGTAGAATCCCCAGTCAGGGTTTATCCTGAGAAAAATATTAGATTAATACATATTCCTATTCTATTTAATTTTCAAATAAATTTTGGTGTAAACTACAGATTTTTTAAAATTCTTGTCAAGCTGCACTACTGAACTTTGTCAGATTTTCTCAGATTTTCTTAATCCTGTCTCTTCTCTGAGATCTCTCCAGGCAGCAAAAGTCAGTCTGACATTGACTCTTGTCTCATCTCTAGCTCTGTCCCTTTCTCTCTTTCTTTTCCTCTATTCCTTCAATAATGTCCTTTCAGGTTTATCATAACGAATCTGTCATGGCAACGTTCAAAACAGTCAGTGTGGTGATATCCAGCCGCTGTGTGACGTGGTGCCTTAAAGCGAAACTCAGATGTAAAGGGATGCAACGTCCTGTTTGGGGAAAAAAAAGTTGGGGTGTTTCTCAGCCACGGGACGCTGCAGGGCAACTACGGCTCCAGGAACGTAAATAATAAATGTCTCTGTGTCATCAGAACGAGTCAGAAACACAGTTTTAAGGTCAGAAAGTTACATAGAGCTGTTTTAACAGTTCATTCTCTGGAATTTCCTCCCAAAGTCATCAGTCTAGCAGAAAGCAGCCCCATATGTGCTCTGAGGCTGATATGGAAGACATGCAGACAGCTGACCACTGCCAGAGCAGCGGGTCCAAGGTTAAACCTGGACTGATGAATGAGCAGCATTCTTTCAGCTGCAGAAGCTAACAGTAGAGCAGAGAGAAAAAACTACAGATGAAACCAAATATTGAAGTGAAACCTTTACAGAAACAAGTTTTTCATGTAAATCTACAGCCTGTCGTAGAGCTGCCCAGCTCTCAGTAAGACACTGCATTGCAGTGATTATGCTTTCTTCTCCTATGTATACCATGGTGAATGAAGCAAACGGTGGTTCTGCTACATACAAGTAGATGTGCCGAGAGCTGCAGATACTTTCAAGGCCAATATGCATTACCTTAGAGAAGACCCACGACATTATATTCACAGGAGTCTGAAAAATATTCCTTCAAGCTCCTGAATTGTTTTCCTTCTTTCAAAAACCTTGAAAATAACCACTCTTTTTTCACTTCAGCTTATATCTGTGGATGTGCAGCACTCTGCAGGAAATATCTCATATTTATGTCCACTTGTATGCTAATATTCCCCAGCGGAGCTTCTGGACAGCTCTTATCATTCAGTCAGGGGTGTGTGACGGGTGGTGGTTGGTGTGGTCACAGGGGAAAGACACGTAAGTCATTTCCAGATAATGGTGGGGTTCTGTCTCCCCTCGCTGTTGAAGCAGGCCCAATTCACCAAGTCATCAATCCAGTTGCAGACACACCACGCCCCCGCAGCCCTGTGCTCACTTATCACCCCAATTCTACAACTGTGCTCTCTAAATAACTGCATCCCTACGCTAATCTGTTCCAATCCCCCACAACACCTCTCCTCTGCATCAAATCATTTCCCTATCTGTTTTCTTTCCATGTGTTTGGACTGAACCTCCCATGATAACAAAGATTGAATGTTTCTCTGTTTCATTTCATCCCTCTGCAGCCGAGATATTTTCGAGATGTGTAACAGACATCCGCTGATGAATTCAGAAGTTGGTAGGTGCAGGAGGGATGCAGTGAAGATGGCGACAGGAGTTTGATCTCCATGGGTGGCCTGCTCTAGTTAAACTGACCCCAAGCTTAATGAGGAAAACGAGCAGCCCGGTGGAATACAGAGTTGTTGGGGGAGCTAAAGGGGGAATATGCAGATGATTTTCGATGCTGTGGAAGCGAGCACGACGGCTACATTAAGAGGGAACGCTACAGCAGATCTATAGTTACTGTAAGACTACGCAGAGCTGCCACATTGCGTTTGCAAGCAGTGCTGAGCAGACACCCAACTTTGATTAAAGGTGTTTACACTGGCAATCTGATCCGCTGTGACAATAGACCTGGGTCCGACTCTAACCTGAAGCCAAATACGCTCTAATGAGGACCAGGCTGGGCCAGTCTCCCTTTCCTCTTTAAATGTGACATTGTGAATCAGCCTCACAGTCCCTGACAGAAATAGCCTGCGCTGGGTGAGTCACTGCTTTTCTTTTTCTCCATTCTCCAAATGGTCAACGGGAGAATAATTTATGGCGGAGGGAAACTCGATCATACTGTGCCACGTGTGTGTATAGGTGAGGTGAGCTGATTGTTTGTGCTGTAAAGCTTTTGGGTGCTCTGATGCAATCAGGAAGTGATGTTGAGAATTAGCAGGATCTAACGTTACAGCACGGTTGATCTGACAGATTTTGAAAATGATGGGATGGTGATCTGTAGTAATTTGTTATGTACTATAAAATCTCAACCCAAGCTTAGGTTTGACATCTGCTTCTTGTCAGAAATATATGTCTGTTATTTTCCATGGAGGAATTTACAGAGCGCTCAGGAATGTCTCAACAAATGGTGATATTCGGGCTCAGGTCTGGGTCGCATTACTGGCACAAATGTCAACAATCAAGAGGTAACAATAAAAAATTCACCAATGGAGGCTTGACTTTCAGTCCTGTGTTTAACTTTATATCAGATCTTTGCCATTCATCCGCAGCTGCACAGACACTGTTTCAACAAAACTGACAAAGAGGAAAAGTCTGTCCACGCTGGCTCTCTTTGCTTTGCTGCTATTTCTACATTGCAGTGAGAGATGTAGAAGTTGGAGCCATATAACTGATACATGGACATATTATCTCTCTTGCAGTGATGTCTAATGTGTTATTAATAATATATCTGCCTCATGAACATCTCAGCTCTCACAGCAAGTCAGTGTGCTTTAAATGGGCAAAGGAAGAGGGGGCAGACAAATAGCTTTTAAGAGATTTTAGTAAGAAATGATGTGTGGAAAAACATGTCTCAGCAAAATCAGATCCATTACGGGGGGGGAGAAGAAAACTTGGGGAAAAGAATGTGTGAATGTTTTATTAAGGTAGCTAGAAGTGATGTGCAGAACAAAGCTGCCTCATGAATTAACACTGGTTACTTTTATCTTTCTTCTTTATGTGTCTTCTATATCTTCAGGAAGTGCCTTTAACACCATCCAGCCCCTCCTCCTGCAGGACAAGCTGACCAGGATGCAGGTCGACGGCCACCTTGTGCGCTGGGTCATGGACTACCTCCCTGACAGACCCGGACGGCACATCGGACACTAGATAGATAGATAGGTAGATAGATAGATAGATAGATAGATAGATAGATAGATAGATAGATAGATAGATAGATAGAT
>JAOXYM010000013.1:29726742-29738898 GCA_028567055.1 Leptatherina wallacei | reverse complement strand
TGGTAAATGGACTGTACTTGTATAGCGCTTTTCTAGTCATGTGACCACTCAAAGCACTTTGACACTACGTGTTTATTCACCCATTCACACAACACATTCATACAGCACCTATATTCATACATACTTGGTGCTTCTCTAACCATGCATACAACCGATCAGCACATCGGGAGGCAACGTAGGGTTCAGTGTCTTGCCCGAGGACACTTCGACATATAGTCTGGGGAATCGAACCGCCAACCTCCTGTTTAGTAGATTTTCTATCCATCTGAGCTACAGCCGCCCACATGGATTGTTGAAGTTATATGTTTTATAATGGTGTGGATAAATTCTGTAACTGTGTTTTGTTCTTGAGGATTCAGCAGGTCAATATTAAAATCCCCACAAACGAAAAAACCTTTTTTGTTATTTATATCCTCAAACAAGTCAATCATTTTCTCATGAAATGGATTCATACATGACCCGGGCTTTCGATATACACAACTTATCAATGCATTTCTCTACTTTTCAATCTCGATTTCAACAGTAACACATTCCATGACTTGGTCTAAGACTAAACACTTGCTACTGACAATTTTACTAATTCTGGTGAATATATAAAGCTACTCCACCACCTTTAACGGAATTTCTTCTTTTGAAAAATGCATTATATCCATCAATTTCAAACAGAGAAGAGTGATCTTCACAAAGCCAGGTCTCTGAAATACAATAGCTACTACAGAAAATGTGTCTTTTGTATGTTTTAAACAGTTTAAGATCTTGGAAAAATTTGAGTTGAGACTCCTACAGTTGACGGTTATGATAGATAATGAATCTTTATTAGATGAGTTTCAAATTGATTCTCAGTAAAATATTCACAGTTGTTCTGCATTTTTGTAGATAAATTGATATCAGGATCAAGATCATTATGCATATCGTGTGGTTTATACTCTGTATAGTCAAACATCTTAAACTGCAGACTTTCATAATCTTCTGATTATTATTATCCAGAACTGAGATTTTAGTTGAGTTCAGTCCTCCTGGTTGTGTCATGAATCCAGTTCTTCATCCATCATATTCAGTCAGTTGCTTTCATTATTTCCTTCTTGGTAGTCCACACAGCATAATTTAGTCATTTATATTGTTCCAGAGATCCATTCAGCTTAATCAGGACTTTACAATTTCTTGTCCAGGTGTCTGGAATTTTCTTTTCTTGGAATCCTTGCTTTTCTTGCAATTTCGGCATTTCTCTTGGTTAGGTGCTCATTTACATAGACATTTGTACCCTTTAATTTTCTAGAATTCCTAAGCACCTCCATTTTGTGCTTCCTAAAAACAAAAAAAATGTATTACCTGTTGTTCAAGTGTAAGCAGGTCAGGGTTTGAGATAGGATTTTGCAGATTTCCTTCTACCTCACCACCAGCTGCAACCTGTGCAAACGTGCGTTGTATTTTAAGCCCTGATATCAAGAGATCATCCATTCTCGAATACTGCTCCAAGTCATCAAGTCTTCTTTCCAGTTGGTCAATCTTCTTTTCCTTTTCTTGTACCAGTTTATTTAGTTGTTTGATTTCCTCCAGCAGCTCCTTGAGGACTCTTTGTTCAGTTGCCACATTGGTTATTTCCTGTGACATGAAGCTCAAAGATTTCTTGATGTCTTCAATATCTTCAGCCAATTTCTTACTTGTCATTGCATCTGCAAAAGTTGCCCAAGTCAGATATTCAAGTAAGGTTGGCCTTGACTCTCTTCAATATCTTGTGGGCAGAAGTTTAGGCCACGTGTCCATAAGTGTCCCAGTTTGTCATGGAAACTCACAATAATTGCACGCTGACGTCTGTTTTCTCTCTATCAAAGAAAGATTGTTTTTGCTAATCTGGATGCTGTCTTATTTTCTTGATATAGTTGAGATTGTGGAGCAATGTCATGTCACCACATCAGCACCATGTTTGCCTCTAAATGATACTTCATCGATGGACCTGACCTCTACTCGAACCTGCATTCTATTAGCAGGGATATCAGCAGCTAAAAGACCCCCCCAACACACACACACACACACACAAACTCACAAGCACCCAGTGGCTGCAAACATTTAGGAGCATAACCTATTAATCTAGTAACATCTTTGAATGATTTGGACAAAAAAATAGAAACACAATGTTGAATATTTTCAGAGTTTGATGTTATATTGAAGGTCTTCTGGCAGCAAAACGTACTTTAATACTTTAAGGACCAGAGTAAAACAAGTTTTGGACACTGACTGTGGGAATTTTAATCCAGCAGAACTGGTTCCAGCAGTAGTTCCAGTAGTTGCTTTGCTACACTAAAAGATGGAGATGTTTAATTATGTTCCTAACAATTATGTTGGGGACCAGTTCAAGTCTCCCATGTAACTGCTCTCCTCCTCACACGCCAATCAACATTCATGACCACACACCTGATATTGAGCCGGTCCTCCTGAAGCTGCCAAAAGAGCTCTGACCAGTCAGGGTGTGGGCACCGAACATCTAAGGATGTCCTGGAGTGTGGTTCTGAGAGGACTCTTTTTGCCCTGGGGGGCAGTGGGGCCAGTCTTTAGATTAGGCTTGCTTCTATCAGATGTCATCAGATTGGTGTTAGGGGAGTTTGGAGGTCAGGTGAACACCTCAGACTTTATGTGATGTTTTTTGAAGACTTTAAGCTGTTTTTGTAAGATCCACTGCTGTCCTGCTGAAGGGCTGCAGAGATGTGACTAGTCTGCAGAAATGTTTAGATATGTGACGAGTGTTAAACATCCACAGGAGTGTAAGGATGGAGTTGTTTTTTTCCCAGAAGAACATTGAACTGTAACAGGGTGAGCAGTTCTCACCTTACCAGCTGTGTGACGGATTGTTTCACCCCTTAATTTTAGATAAGATACTAGTAACTGGATCCTCTGTATGGAGTAACAACCCACTGGCTAATACAAATCTCTAAACTCTAGAGTCTGGTGTTTCTTTATAGAATGACCTCATCATAATTTTAATCACCCTGAAGAATGTGGGGGATTGTGAGATAGGCTGCATTATGCAATAAAAACTAAATCATCACTGTCGTGCAGAGGCAGCTTTCCAAGGAGGATCAAATGTGTCTCAGTCCACAGATGTGAAACAGTCTGAATTTTCCATTTGATGTATTTACTCGTCTGCCCTATAAACCTTTGATGGATGTATGTATTTACTTACTTCCTAAGGCGGGACACATCAGGTGAATAGGGTGAAATCTATCACCATAAAACTCCTCACATTAAGATTATTCTTTTTTATTTTGGAAGTTTTCTGTTAGAATAAGAAATAAGGTATTATAAAGCCAGAAATATGCTCATCTGCATACATCTCAAGAAAAAAACCTCTAAACACTGGATTAAGCCAGGTATAAAATTATTTTTGCATTTGTGTACATATAAGTATCAATGATTTTTACAGAGGGGATTCAGGTATGTCTTTTATCACTTCACGAGAGAAAATCCAGTCAACAGCCAGAAAAATCTCAGTTTTCACCAATTTTTGGGAATGAAATGTTTTAAAATTCAGGCTGTGAATGAGATATCAAAAACTTTTCAATAAAACCTATAAAAAAATACAGGACCATGTCTGGAAAGTTTGGTGTGTGTAAGTGCAGCTTGACGCAGAGAATTCGAAAAAGTTCATTTTGAGGAAACAGCCTTAAAATGAAAAACACATCATTGACCTTGAAGGCAAATTATAATTGTGTTTATTTGATTACAAATCATTCATTTTCAGTCCAAACATATTTGTTCCAGAGGCTGGTGTCTGCTGCAGGAAAGACCTCCTGAACCTCTCTGTGTTCCAGAACACTGTTGTTTCCTCACTGTGTTGGGTAGAGGACGTGGAGAATTATCCATCATGTCCAGCAGCTTCTTCTTTGGACAGTCAGCTCCAGATCAGTCTCCAGAACAGAACCAGGACTTGTGGATCGGTTTGTTCAGTCTCTTTAAGTCTCTGGTTCTGGTTCTGCTGCCCCAGCAGATGCTGCAGAGC
The DNA here is from genome assembly GCA_028567055.1 of Leptatherina wallacei. Lineage (NCBI taxonomy): Eukaryota > Metazoa > Chordata > Actinopteri > Atheriniformes > Atherinidae > Leptatherina > Leptatherina wallacei. Next base: position 29,734,904 of record JAOXYM010000013.1, on the reverse strand, counting down.
AGACTGAACTCTCCACCACAGACAGATAGAAGATGAAACATCTTGGTGCAGACATTGAAGGATCTCAGCTTCCTCCAGAAGTAGAGTCTGCTCTCTCTGTGTTGCATTTCCAGTCCAGTCTGTTGTCCAGCTGAGCTTCGAGGTTATTGTAATCCTCCACCACCTCCACCTCTACCCAGGATGTAAACAGTGTTTTGTTTACTCCTGTTCCTCCTGATTGTGGAATCACTACCATATATTTTTGTTTCTTTGTTCATACCATGCCTGTCACAAGGAAAACAGAAGGTTTTGGGTCTATCCTATTTTACATATGCAGAGTCAGGATGTCAAACCAACAATCCTGTTTATCTGAGCCACAGCTGAACACAATGTGATTGACTAAGAGGCTGTTAATTAAATTTCACGTTTCCTTCATGTGCAGCTCAGCGTTCGCATGGAGCTGTGGAAGGAAGAAAAATAAAAGGGAGAAAAACCTGGGTCACTTATTCTTAAATCAGCTTTTATTTCAAAGGAGAGCTAAAAAAAAATCACTTTGGGGTTTCTTCTGTGAGATCTACTTGCAAAGCTTAATTAATGAAAGTACATCAAGTAAATTGTAAAAGCCTGTTTCGTTTTTAGTTCCTTTTTCATCTGCAGCGCCATGTGATGGACCAGAAGTCTGAGCAGGTCGCATAAACATGAGGGTTCAAACTTTTCACTTTTGCCTCAAGAGACCTGCACAGATCAAACAAAGCTAATTTTACTGATGATTATTCCATTTCTGTAAAAACAAACTTATGATTTATTAAAATTGGTCACTGGCTAATTCAAGTCTGCAGAAAACCAAGTTTCCTGTATTTATTTTTATGTGACAACAGATTTAAATGGGTTTAAAATGGGACCTACTCTTTTTTAGTTAATAACATGTTCCCAGTTGTACACCATATAACAACCATCAAATCATTTGTATTTTCCTCCAAATCTGTTACTTTAGTCAGGATGTGTCTCTTAAGAGACTGAGAGCCTGAGTGAATGTGAAACATGAATGGATTGGAAGTATGAGTGCAGAGATAAGTATTTTGGAAAGCCTTTACAGAGTGTAGGTGTCTTGTCTTTTTTCTTTCTAATGGGAACACCGTCAGTGTACTACACTGATACTGGAAGGTTCTGTAATGTAGGTACTTCTGTAATGGCTATTCAGGCTTCTGAACAGTAATTGCATAGTCTTACTGGTTTCTAGGCAACAGTCTCTATTTGAGGAATAAACTGGAACATGTGTCTCTAAAATCCACAAACCTGTGAATTGTTTTTCATGTTTCACAGTTTGGTGTAATATGTCACGAACATTAGCAAGTGAAATCTGAATATGCTGGTGGATGTGTTTTATTCCTCTGAAACAGAATCAATTAAACAATGTGAACTTTGTTCAGAGAAGTTAGTGTTACCTAATCTAATAAAGTTATCCCAACACAGCCGGGGTATTTGTGATGATATGGATGAATATCATCACCTTTTGTCCAGCCACTGGCAGCAGGTGAGGCCCAGGAAAGTCAGATCATGTGGAATCCAAAGTTATCTGGTACACTGGTTTTATTTTTTGTTTAAATAGCATGACACTGGAGGGAGATATCCCAAACACTGCCATGATACCACTTTGATTTTATTTGATTCAGCATCCAGTGATCAATATGAGGAACTGATTTACAATTATTTCCATTCATTTTAAATCACAAAAAGCAGTGAAAATATAAAATTTTCAATGTTAGAACAAAGAAAATGGAAACAACTCCATGTATTCCTTCTTAGTAGCACCTCACAGATGACCACTGCATCCATAGTTTCAGCTGCTGTTTCAAACCAGTTTATTGATCTAGATCAACGTATCATCACACCCCTACTGGTACCAGGCTATAGCTCCGTTCACACTGCAGCTCCATGCCAATTTTTTTACCCAAATGTGACTCATATCTGATTCTTTTAATGACAGTGTGAACAAAACAAATCAAATATTTCGAAATCTTACCCAGGCCGCTTTCACATGTGCTCGAAGCAACCTCAGTCTGAAAGCTTTGATGGTACAGAAGTGCAAACATCACAATTCCAATTGTCAATCACGACCACTTGAGCCAACAGAAAATATATTGAATGTTTCTGTACTTGTGTAGCTGTTTTTTTTTTAAATCATTGTCAAGAGATTAAACAGGTGAGAATAAAGATAATCAGCCTTCACATTATGCATGCAGCATACAGGAAAAGGTTGCACACCTACAATCCTGGGGTTGCCATATACTGTAGACATCTGAGGTAAAAGCATTAGGAAAGCAATGGTGACATCATTAAAGACTAATAGTTGAGGAATACTTGGGTTGAGTGCTTAATTGAATGAATTTCAGAAATTGGCAGGAATGTAACATAGTCCTGGGTTGCTAACGACCTACGGGATGCATTTAATGGCCATGTCATTTTATGCTTGGGAGCTGATGGACATTTGAAAATGGACAGTAGAATTACTATTAAATGAGAAGTGTCCCACAGCCTCACCTTGTTCATTAATGAGGACTTCAATGGCCAAATGACCTCATAATAATTCATCAGGGATGCAGCCTGTGGGAGAAAGGTTGTCTCAGCTTAAGAGCTGGAGCATTGTCACAAAGCAAGATGCAGATATTAAACAAGTACCATGTCAGTCATGTCAGTTTTTAACAGACTCAGATAATGTCTTAGCAAACTTCAGAAGTAAGAGATATGAATCTAAGAAAAGGGCTTCAAGGCTTCATTTTTGCAGGTTTTTCTGTGTGGAAACCTTTTGCTTGTAAGTTGCAGTGTATGTTCCAGACACATGAAAGATGATAAGTGAAAGCCAATGAAGCACATCCATTTCAAACAAGCATCAATAATAGATAGTAGCGCTATCTCTTGGGCTAAACACTGCAGGAGGTACGTGGTCTGGTGAAATCAACCATCTGTGACCCAAACAAAAACTCTCTGAAGCCCTGATCTCTGCCTCCCCCTCCTCCACGCCCACCACCCCCGGCTCTCATCTCTCCATCCCAGCACCCTTACTCTCAAGACCCAATACTTAAGGGACTTTGCAGCTATTTAATGTTTAATACCCTCTAAAGCCAAAAGAATGCTAATTTCTGTGGCCTGCTACCAATTTTCTTCCTTTTCACTCTCACCCCAAAATTACAAATCTGTTGTCCCCACGGCCCTATTTATCCCCGGTGTTACAGCTGGGGACAATTATGTGCAGGAAGCTTGCAGGGGGATGTATTTTTGGGAGCAGCCAGGAAGTAAGTTGTGGATCCATCGTTTAAGGAAGGAGAAGCACTTCAGACTGTGGAGGGGGTGCACTCTGGCCACAGGGCACTTCTGGGGTCCCATCATTGAATCCCCAACCCCCCCTCCTCGCAATCCCTCGCTACCACCACAGTCTATGAAGATTAGCCAAAACAAGACATGGATGTGGGTGGGGTGTATGTGGTGCGGTAGAATGAAGGAAGATGAAAGAAAGAGAGAAAATGAGAAGCAACTCTCTGTTACCCCCCCCCCTACTGTGCACAGTAGGCGAGTTTTTCAGTGACCTGAGCTATCATATTCCAGACTGAACAATACGTCTTTGTCTTAACGTCTCATCAGGGACTGTTCTATTTTCTTGTAATGGCAGAAGAAAACTGAAATGATCCAACAAATAGCATCCCATTTAGTTCCTCTAAACAGCCTGCAATCAGAAAGGTCATAGGATAGCCCTGTGAACAACAGCTGCACTGAACAGACCTGGAAAAAGATGGCCTCCACAAACATGGAAAAAAAAAATCTTTTTCATGGTATAAACAGCTTCAAAGAAAATATGTGCTGCACTTCACCAGAGCTGCAAAGCAAATTTATTACAAATAAACTGTATACTCTGATATGCTGTAGTAATTTTAATTGTGAGCATGCAGATTGTTGGACAAAGAGATCTCCAGGGGTCCTTCAGGTTCCACCAAATGCTTCAAAGTATTCAGAATTTATAAACCCCTCGATGTTAATAGTTGCAAATGTGCTCCAAACCTCTTCCAGTCTTTTTAATAAAAATGTATTTATTCTTATTTCATTTTTATAGTTTATTTATTTTAATTCATTCAATTTTATTTATGTATTTATGTTAATTTATTTTGGCTTAGTTTTCATTGGAAAATTGAAAAGTTTAAAAATGTCCTTTTAAACTGTATATATTTTGTTTTTATATGACTAAATAAATTCAGCCATAAAAGACGAATAACTGATACAGCCTAAAACGTTATGCACACAGAGAAACCCTGTTTCGTACACTCTGCATGCACCACTTGTGGCAGTTCCTATTATTTGGTTAGAGAAGTCAGATAATGGAAGTATTATTGGTTGTGTGCAACAGGGTCCAGGCCCAGTGTGATTTGATTTCAGCTTCAAGCACACGTAAACATGAAGCCAACCAATCTTATGTGCTATCTCCCACCTCAGAACTAAGTGAACACATTACAGGCATAAGTTATTGGTCTTTTACCTTGGATGAATAAACTTAGGTCCTTTTCCCTGAAGAGAAAGGGGAGTCAGGAAGGGACAGGGGCCATTATCATCCATTGCTGTCGTAGCTTTCATCTACAAGCAGCAGCAGATGAGAATATTGTCATGTTCAGTGTTTATCTGCTGGTGTGTGCATTCTGGGCCATCCTGGGAAGACAGATAAAAATCCTCTTGAGAGAAGGAAGTCGAGGTGACATTTATCTAAAGGGACTCTTTTGCACTTGAAATGTCCCCCATGCTTTTAATTATTCAAGAGACAGCTTTCTCTTCACTTCTGTTTGCCATGATAGCTACATTCACCACCTCAGGGTTAAATATCTGCCCCCCTTCACACCCCAGAAGATATTCACCCATCAGAAGAATGTTATTTACTGTCAGTTCACAGGCTGCACTCACTTCTGTGCAGAGACTGTATTTCTGTGTGCATCACTGAGTGTATTCTCTCATCTTTCTGGCAAATGGAGCATTGTTGTTATTAATCCATACTCTGCCCCAGAAGACCTGACAGTTGCTCTTCATTATAAAATGTTCTTTTAAACATCACTCTTATTTTTCTCTTCATGCTTTAAGGATGATCAGCTGTTTTCTAACATAACTCGTGTTATTTTTGTGTTTAAAACGTAAACCTTACTTTCATCAAAGGTTAGATCCCATCTCCTCTAAAAAGACAAAACCAAGATAAGTCTGTGGGGATGATGAGAACTTCTCTCCACTGCTGAGGCTTTGCTTCATTTTCTGATGAGTTATGGCTCCTCCCCGATTCACTTTTAAATATTCGAGTCTACTGATGCTTTGTGAGACGTATACAGGAATCATAATACCTTTAATGGGACCATAAGAAATAAATGGAATTAATAATGACTTGATGAATTATTAAAGTCCCATTTGAAATGTATCCAAGGAAGTACAAGCAGCTGTGATTAGATTGCTTTGACACCTGAGGAAAACTGGAAGAGAAAACAAATCTAGGGTTCTGCAGTTTGAGGAGCATCTTGATATATTTGGGATAGGTGTAGGTACCGTGTAAGTCACGCTGAATCTAAATATATGTTTGTATGTACAGTTTATTCAGAGTTGTGTCAAATTTTTTGACAAAATGTGCCAAGGGTGTGAAAATGACTTGCAAAGTCAAACTAGAAAACCTGGTTTTAAGAACATCAGCCTGACCCCCTCACCGATGTATTTGTCCATGCAATGGGAAGATTGAGAATAAGGTGGTCCATGATCTGTGTTGGTTTAGTGTCCTGATAAGAACAAGGTTTGTGTCTGATTAAGTTTTTTTCTTTCCCTGAGCACCAGCTTCCTTTTTGTTTCAACAAATAAAGAGCAAATAAACAGATTGCTGTGTTTCTGCATCTCTGCCAGAAAGGACACAAATACGATGACTCAGCCGTTATTGAGAAACTTGATCTGCTAGTTATGTATATTTAACTTTCTACACCCATGACTGAATGCCATGTGTTATTTCTATGCCCCAGACTGAGATTGGGTTGAGCCATAGAGTCTGACTCCGGCTGCAATGAGAATCGTTATTGGAAAAATGCGTCAATATGTCACGTTTTATTAACAGTTATAGGATTTTCTGGAAATGTAGAATAGAAAAATACACTTTTTTTTGTTTGAGATAAATTATTTTAACCAGAACTCATGGTCTTGTGCAAATTGGATGTAAACCATAAAAAGGAAAAACATAACACATTTAACAGAAGAATGAAAATGCACATAAATATACAGAGTAATAAAACTAAAAGAATATACCAACAGAAAGCCTAACACTACACACAAACCAAATCACAACAATTCATGGAAAAGGAGGTTTCCAGAGGTTTCAAACCCTGGAGAGAGATATACTCCCACATTTTCAAAGTAGCATCTTTATCCCTATCCTGATGGTATGAAATTGTGTGCTAACTTTATTTTCCACATGCGTTATCCAGGGGTTTTGAAGCATTAGCTGGAGGTTGATCCATAGCTGTAAGATAACCTTTCTGGAGGTTGTGAAATCCACAATGATCATCTTCCTCTGAATCATATTAAGACCAAGATCTGAATCCTCATTTCACAAATATGCAGTGCTTTGGCAACATCAATATCAAGTATAATAGACGGTCTGTTTACAACAAAAGATCAGATATCAACAACCTGGAGGATCCCCCAAAACATATGTTTGAAACAACTGGGTAGCATTTGGCATATATTGCAAATATAATGGGCTACTTTCTCATAAACCTGAGATAAACTGAGGCAGATTCTACTCTTGCCCAAATCTCAACCTTATTTAATATTAATGAATTTATGTCCAATATTTTTTTCAACCAAAGCAAAAGTAAACTATATAAAAGAGAAATTGTCCTGTGAGCCCTAACATGGCACTAACAATGGGTAGACAATTGGTGGACGGTCCCTTGAAAAAGCATACGCTCCATGTGCTGAGTGTAGCTGTAAGTAGACAAAGTATGATGAAGCTGGGAGATTAGGGAAAATGTAAAGATCTTGGAATGAACCCAGGTCTGTATCTCCATATTAATCCCCTGGGTAGACCGAAGTGAATTCTGATATGGCTTGCCACCAATCAAAAGTCTAAGTTATGCCAAAGAGGGGCTTTGAGCATTAATTTGACATTCTCCACCAAAGTATTCCTCTGTCCACATTCTCATAAAATATGATGTAAAAACCAAAAACAGTCATATTGCTCGAGACAGGGAATTTTTCTCTAAATGACTGAGCTTAATGGGTTAGGGGAAGGCTTGCCTGCGATCCTGAATTGGAATAAGCGGTACAGAAAAGGAATGAATTAATAAATATAGTGACAACCACCATAATGAAATGTTTTTGATCCTCATTGAGTTGAGTAGTTACTTTTTATTTCCCATTTATTAGAAGCAAGACCCTTTTGTTTAAGTGGGAGATTAGGAGTAAGAATTTTGTTATGTTTGTTTGAAAAAACATCAGAACGAAGGAAAGAAAACTGCAAGAAACAGCTACAAGCCACGAAGTTGCAATTCACTCCTACAGACTTCGCTAAACATAAAACTAAGTTTACCTGTGGCTTTGTCCATGCAGTCCAGATCAAACAACCTAATGTAAGATCTCACAAACCAAAGTAATTAAGTTAACAGCTATGAGACACCTTGTCTCAACAAGGTTAAAGATGCACTTCAGAACTTTCTGTGTGGGGCCCCTATCGACGGCTAATTCAGCATGCAAACGTCATGCGGCAGCAGCGTATCCAGAAATGCACATGATAGATGTCACTGTGCCATCAAACATGTTCAAAACGGGAAGTTTTAAGATCAGAAAGTTATGCAATGTGTCTTTAACCTGCGTAAATAAAGGTAAAATGAAATGATTTTCAAATTTGGAATACCATAGCAAACATAAGCCAACTTTACATCTGTAAGAGTGAGTGATTTGTCCATAGGCACCACAGGGAGACATCACTTTGCTCCCAGGCTCTTGGACTTCACCTGAAAAGAGAAGAGATGATGAGCTTCCTCGTATGTCAGCGTTTCTTAACAGCACATTCTTCCCATCATGTAGAGAGCCTTTGAGTTTTACCTTAAAGGGACAGTGTGTAACTAATTTGGCTTTTAATTTGGCTATATTTGCAAAAATCAAGTATCACTTTTATAAATGCG
>JAOXYM010000013.1:29700381-29710639 GCA_028567055.1 Leptatherina wallacei | reverse complement strand
ACGGGGGGTGGAGTAGAGTAGAGTTCAGGGTCTGACGGAGGCGGGGTGGGGGGACAGAGCGTTAGTGTACATATCTTGCCACAGGGGAATATGATAAGTCAGGGAGCCAAATTAAGATAACAGAATTGTTTTTGGTACAGACAGAACTTGTTTTACTGCCTTGAGTCTTTCAGTGGTCTCTCACGGCGAATTCAAAATGCAGAAAAAGTATACTTATGATGGTAAATGAGGAGTCCAGATCATTTATCCTTCTCCTCACTCACAGTCTTTGGCTAAATATGGACCAATATGAGCCAGAGTTTGGCTGATAAGAACTGAAATCAGCAGTTTCCTGGATATTTTCTACATGGTTTTTTAATAGCACTGAAGTATCGGAACAGAATGAGGATAAAAAGAAGGCTCCGTAAGTGAATTATAAGGTTAAGAGGTTCAGAAAATTTGGTAATCTCCCAAATTTAAACCAAATTCAAAATGGTTCCAGCTTGACAGGGCTGCAATGGTAAGAACTCTTTATCATTATACAGTACTTTTCTGCTCCTAATTGAATTGACTCCAGTTTAGACAAGGACTTGCTAATAGATCTCTGATAAATTTTCATTTTTCCCTCTTTTATCATCCTCTCCAATTCAGTGACAGATGGTTTAATATGAGAGAAGTAACATCTTCCTCTCCTCTCCTGTACCTCTGCAGGTAAGACGGTGTGACCATTTAGCCATCACAATCGATTATAAATCTATAATGACAGTGATGCCGTTCCTGTTTGAATTACCTGTTATCTCTGCGGATTACAACCCCACTCCCTTCACATCAGGGTGGAATGAATTCAGCTCTCTGATACTCAGGATTTTACCTTCCTGTTCTGCACCTGCTGCTTTGTCTGTGTAGCTTTTCAAATGCTGTGACTAACCTTCCTGCTAGCTAAGGGGAAAATTGTTTTTAATCATGTATAGCACTTACACATACAGATTCTCCGGAGAATTAAGCCTGATCCATCAAGCACATTTTGTATGTAAATATTAACACGTTATATGGATGAAAGAGATCTACAGGCACTTCTTTTTTTAATTATCTCAGTTTAATTTATGCCAATATTAGATGCTAACTATAATCATATGGAATAGAAAGTTGTTACTTTTCTGTTTGTGTTATTTATTGAGCGATGTCATTGCAGAGGTTGGAAAATTGTTTCTTCTTCTGGATTTACAGAAGAAAATCTATAGCTAAAGGAAATCTCTGTGAGCCAGGTTATGTGGGTGTGTGCTTGGCCAGACTTCTGATTAGCTTCACGTTACCTCCAAACTTTTTTCATTTGATGTAGAATCCATAGCTTGGAAATAAAACCAAATGTAAGCCAGTTTCCCAGAGCAGCAAAGCATTCATGACCTTCATGGTTTCATCACTGTGCTTCCAAGTTGTTTGGAGGGTTGAGCCCAAGACATTTAATCACGACTGCTGTTGATGTGGCCAAAATGACTGGTCTTTCTTTATAAAATTGCTGGCAAACTAGAATTTAGCCATTTTATCCTCCATAGATAGTGAAAAGTTAGTGAAGTGTGATGTCTTTGTGACTGTAGACATCTGCATGGAGGCACCAACAGCTTAAACTGGAAGATTTACCTGCAGATGCTGGGAAGAAACTTTGTGGATAGAGCAGCGTAAATATGAAATCTGGCATAAATGAGCGAAACCTTTCTGAGCACAGATGATATAAATTACATCTTCTAACATCAACATGTGTTGAGATACTAGACAGTAAGTTCCCAGTACTTGTAAGAGCTAAAACAGGAGAAACCTCAAGTATTCTGTGAAGGACCATCTCATTAAAGGCAGGTGATGGAAACTCTTATTTTAGTTGGTAGGAAGAGAAGGTGGACAACAACACTGTAGCAGCTCCTTCATATTATGTGTGAATGTGTGTTTGTAAACCTGGATGCATGGTTATTTGTGTGGCTGTCTCTTAGTGTGTGCAGATGCTTCATGCCATGTTGTGTTCTGCCATGTCAGTGGGTGCCTCCTCCCTCCCTGTGTTAAATCAACCATTTAATCAAACTGCAAGGTCAAACAGCGAGACAGGATGCTGAGTCGCTTCAGTAGCTGAAGTTTAGGAATCTTTAAGCTCTATCACACTCATCACTGGTGTGTGGACAGGAGAGAGGGTCTGCTCTCTGCTGCTACATTTGCATTGATTTTCTCCTGTCAACCAGAATCACTGATGTCAACAGCCTAATGGTCTCTGAAAAAAAAAAAGTTTCGAATAACAAAAGGGTATCAACAGAATTGGAAAATGTATAACCATTATATTGTATAAATAATGTCTATGCACTGGGCATATACACGTCTGCAAAATCATTCATACCCTTCCATTATAGAAAAGGCAGAATTCTTAATAGTAATTCAAATAACTGGATACTGAGAGAGTTTTAATAAAGATACATTTGCTAAATTCTAAATTGATTAAATACAACATTGTATTTTAGAGTAGGGTCAATTTCATTTTTTTCTTTCTTCTCTTCAAACTCGCCGTGCTGCAAACCACAAAACACACTAAATGCTTGTTTCTCCGACACATTTGTGCCTCCCAACATTTGCGCAATCAATCATAGTAAATTCCCCGCAAACCCTGGTCCAGCCCCACGCGCAATATTCTAGGTTGCACGGGCAAATTACTACAATTAGGATCTTAGTCGATCCGGCCCAAAGTCATTTGTTAAAATGGTTACATTGTGATATTATTACCTCTGCCATGTTTTTGGCGGTGTACATTTTGTCTGTCTATCCGTCAATCATTTTAGCAACATTACTGAAAAAGTAATGGACGGATTTTGATTAAATTATCAGGAAAATTTCAGAAAAGTGACAAGGAACAACTTATCATATTTTTTTGGGTGATCTGTATTAGGATTTTTTCTTTTAGGATTCTTTCCTATTATAGGAAATATGGCTAATTTTGTCATTACAGCTCAACAGACAATGCCCAGAATCATTGGCAAAAGAAGAAAGAATAAAAAAATCACAAGACAACATCATGTCATTATCCCACATTGTTTGACGCCGATCATGTTGATACTCTGGATCTGGTCATCCAGAAGGTTCAAAATATTGGGGGTTCTCGGTGGGCTGGTTGGCCTTTTAGGGTTTTTCTCAGTTGACTGACCCTAAGGCTTAGTGGAGGTCTGTACTACCCAAGTGCTTCTAGTTATTTTTATGAAACCTTTATTTAACCTGGAAATAAAACTTTCTTCTCCAAAAGCATCCTGGCCAGCAACTCAGGGCAGCAGCTACAAACACAAAAATGTAATAAAACTAAATATACATGCAGATATAAAAGGGAATTATTGAACAAAAATTGTAATAATACAAGTTTAAGACCCTGACACTTCTTAAAATTTAACCCCAGAGTCATGAAAGGCTAAATAGAGACAGAATTAGTGACACACAACAATTACAACCACACATGTCTACTTCTTATAGATTTTAAACTTATTTGAAATAATTTCATAAGAGCAGTTTTGTTCCACGCATAAAGGGCGGCATACGGATAATGAGGAAAGATAACAGGAGCATATCATTTGAACAAAGACAGTAGATTGTTGTTGGTTGTACTAAAAATCTGCAAAATGTAAGGATGTGTTCCCACCAGCAGAGGCCACTGGATTCGGTACAATTGAGGAATCTGGTCTGTTGGGGGCTGCAACATTCTCCCAAACCGAGTTTGCATTCACCCTGAACCATTCTAAGAAATCGAACCTTTTAAATACTAGTTCTACTCACCACCGGAGGAGCGGCATGGCATGAAGATTTACTGAAGAAGAAGAAGAAGTACTAAACTTTGCTTTGTAGTCCGCTTCCTGTATTTGGTCCACTTGAAGCATACTGAGATCCCATTTGTAGGCAGACCGAGTCCACTTCTTTGCACATTTACAATTACCCAAACGAGGTGACTTCCAAGCAACCAGACTAAGATTTGAATCAAAATGGCTGGTGTGAATGTGCCCTAATATCTACTCAGAGCTGTTTCTTGCTATATGTAAACGCATAGGGCCCCACAAGTCATTAGAGTGCCCCAAGATTAAATGTTCAGCTTAATATGAGGATAGTTAAAAAAAAACCTTGTTACACGTATACTGAAAGATACATGTAGGATATGAGAATGAAATAAGATGCAATGATCAGCTGTGGCTGGCGTTTTTGTGATATAATTAAGTCAAGGTTGTTGGACTCCACTGTCACACAATGAGTGACACCTGCTGGCAGGCATGATTGACAGGTACCTCATTCCCGTTAGGGAGGATATGGATGGCCAACTGTTATGGCAGCAAGATGAAGTTGTCTTATTGGGGCAAACTACCACTACCTTCCAAATAAAAGAAAAAAACTGTGATGAGTATGGCTTTCTCAGATAATTATGAGTTTATTATTTTTGGCAGGAGTCCTCGCAGCAGGACTAAATAGAGCAACATGCTACCTTAAAGTGAGTAAAATTGATCCATCACGTCTCTTTTCAGATTTGTAGCGGCCAGTTTCAGAGCAAGATGTTATGGTTGATTAAAAAAAGAAAAAAAGAGTGATATTGCCCTCTATTGTTGCCATGACTCAGCATCCTTATTGAAAACCAGACTGTACTCCCAGGTCTTGTGTTCCCATTGATGCCGTGCCGAGCCATGGGCTTGTGACCTCTGCAGTCTTTTGATGCTGGATTATATGTCTTTTAAAGATGTTTGAGTTACATACAGGGACCAGATGTTGATGGATGCTAGTGTTCTTTTGTTTTTTTTACCATTGTAGAATTATTTTTGCTTTATTTTCACCACACCACACTCCCTACCTGTCATCCTTTCACTCACTCTTGCCCCGTTTCCACTGAGTGGTACGGTGCGGGCCAGTGCGGTCAAGTACGCTATTTTGTGCGTTTCCATTATAGAAGTGTCCCCTAAAACCATACCAAACCGTACCATTTCTGGGCCCCCTTCAGTTGTAGGTCCATCAGAAAATGTCACAACACGGCTCAGGTTGAGCAATGCATTGATTTGCAGACAGAAACAAAAACAAAACAAAAATAAGTGCAACACAAACACCGGTCAGTCTACGTTGGAAAGACAACAGTAAAAAATGGCTCCAAACAACAGCAGGGTCTGGTCGGCTCAGGAGCTTCAAAGTTTCCTCGCCATAGTTGGTGAGGAAGAAATGAGCTGGATGGAGCGGTGAGGAATGAAAAAGTATATAGAGACATATCTCATGTTGTTTTGGCATCACATGTTTTGGTGTCGCACGAGTATGACGCTACGCTAGGCATTTTGTCAAAACCCCACATGCCGAGTAGCAGCCTGACTCGCTGTTGAAACGCTCGTATGAATGGGCTGGACCTTTCTAAACTCTCCGAACCGCAGCGGCCCGTACCGTACCGCTCAGTGGAAACGGGGCTTCTGAGCCATTCATCCATCTTCCCAATTATACGTTCATACTCTTGCCTCATTTTTGACCTGTACTTCACTTACCTCCTTCATTTGCAGTCATCCACTCTTCCCTCCTCTTCTCCTCTCTTTTAGGATGATGTAAATCACAGTTTGACAGAGTATAATAAAGTGTACATTCAGCAGGATATTTTCTTTAACTTGTAATAATTTATCTCATCAGATTTTAACTTTCAAAGCTGAACTTTTCAGGTTTTTGATGCATTCGGTAGGTTTTATATTAGTTCAAAAGAAGCACAAGACCTCAATCTGCAAATGGTAAAATTTCTGTGCAGTGTCCTCATACACCTGTGCATTTAAATGCATGTTTGTATTAAGTAAAAGTGCATTGCAAAATTTGGTCCTGAAAGCCATTCACAGGGATCTTGGCACTTGGTCCTGCTGTATGTATTGTAGGAGTTTCAGTTTTAGAGTGAAAAAAATTGGGAATGAATCATTTGGAAAGGAATTACTGTGAGTGAATCACCATGACCTTTTTGCTCTATGATTTACTGTTGTTTGCAGCCTTATTTACTGCAGAAAAAAGGTAATGTTTAACTCTTGCTCCTGCCATGGCTGTGGTTGTTGGTGCACTGAGGATAACCAGGTGTTGCACAACACGTGGGAGGAAAAAATGTGAGAAGGAAGATATTCCTCATTTGAATAAATTCATTTGGGATGCAAGAAGAAAACACAATCCAAACATAATATTTGTATTTAAAGTACACTGTAGAAAGTCAAAGTCAACCTGGAGTCTCTAACAAGAAGTCACCCCAAAGCTCTGTGCTGCTCTTTGGGTTTTGTTCTTTTATGTATGTTAATTTAATTTATTTTAATGGTCACATCATAAATTCTGCAGGAATATCATCATCCATGTTTTCACATTTTTATGAACATTGTCCCTGAGTGCAGAGAAATACAGTGTGTTACCAAATAGACAAGCATCTGTTGGTTGTAAACATATGCTTATAGGATGACTACAGATGTGAGCCATTAGCTTGAAAATAAAATCAGACACAGATGGATGTCTTTTCAAGTGAGTCAAAAGTAAACATTTTACACAGTTTTTATTTTTTATTTTTAACAAATGTGTTCAGGTTCTCTCCGAAAACTGTGTGGAGAGACACAATCCATATCTGACTTTTTCTCCACGGACTCATCACTGTCATAATGACCTCATGTCTCTACTATGTCTTTAACTGTTTGTTTTATTCTTAGAAACTCTAAAATATTCAATTCAAATCATACATGGGCCCTAGTCTCATATGCCAGTTACAGCTCTGCACTGTAAAACAGTACTTACACAGTTTATAGGATGATTGGGACAAAAGGAGAAACAATCTCCACCATTATGACACAGAATTTAAGTTTTAGATGATAAATTTGACAACTGAAGGCTGTTGAAACTGTTTTATTTGCAACAGCCAGCTCAGCCTCAGGCTCTCAACTCAGCAGAGAATAATTGAATTCATCCACAATGCCACAAGTCAAGCTCACCATCTTCCATATCAAAGAGCTGGGAAGGTGGCCTTTCACATCCAAAGCTGTGATAGCATGTCATGTTTGTCCTATTCGCTCCAAGGCGTGATAATCTCATTGGTGACAAATAGTTTCAGATGACAACAGCTGTAACAGAGAGCCATGAAACACTTCAAATCTCTCGGGTGTTTGAGCAAAGCTTTTCAGGACTTATCTATTCAGAAAAACCTCACCATATCAAAGCAGATACAATGATTTTATGCTCTGCTTAGACTGACCCACATGGTCTGCCTTGGTCAGTCTTGTGCATCGTAGCAAGACCCTTGTTTTATGCTCCAAGTACAGAAAGTCTATTTTATAAAACCAATGAAAAACTTACTTTTTTCAAAATTAAATAAAATGAAATGAGAAATTCTCTATTAAAATGTTCTGAACTTAATCTTTTGACAATCATATCTCATTAGCTTAACAGGAACATCAAGCACTACTTCTCAGTAAGGTACCTCCTAACGACAGCTAATTCAGCATCCAAATTCATCCTACCTGTACTCTGAGATCTCTCCAGCCAGTAAAGGTCAATCTGATCTTGACCCTTATCTCATCTCTTTCTCCTTCCTTTTCTCTCTTTCCTCTCTGATGATGTCCTCTTGGGTTCCTCTGGTCAATCAGCCATGCTGTGCGTTCAGTGTGCTGATATTCAGCTGCTGGCATGTGGCGTAGTGCATAAAGTGAAACTCAATTGTAACACGATGCCCCAGGCTGGACAGAAAGTAATTAAGTGTTTTCTCATCCTTGGGGGGCTGCAGGACAATGGCTACTCCAGGAATGTACATAATATATGTCAGTGTAACATCAAAATGAGTCAAAAAGAGTTTTAAGATCAGAAAGTTACACAGTGCTACTCGCGACACAGTATGTTTAAACATAGTTCCATTCTTAAGGCCAGGCCAAACAGGAAGTGACTATTCTTTCAACCAATCAACATTGCAGTGCGTGAAGCTACACCCTGTAGGGTTGGATCCATAAGATTGGGACCCCAACTTAAGGGTCTGTAAAAAGTAGGACAGCTCAGATATTCTGGCATCCCTTCCCAATTTTGACTGACAGTTATCATGGTATCAAGGGTTTTGTGAAGCTGGTATCCCCCCCATCATCATCATCTTCATCCAGTCATTGTATATTTTTTGTCATGTTGCATCTATTCCCTTCCTTCATCCATGTCTTTCCACTGAGAACTACCTATCAGCGTCTATCTGACAAACATCTTCTACATCCGAAAAGTTTGCTCCAACTTGTCAAATGACAAATGAAGCTTATGTAAGTAGGATCTGTTGTCTCCATTCTCTGGTGTCTTTGGCTTTTCATCCTGCTCCACTTGGTTTCTTGTGTTTTCCCATCTCCACTTTAACCACTGACTTATAATAAACCAGTTTGACCTCTTTGTGTTGTAATATATCTTTCTCAAGCTGTTTATTTAGTATTGTTTTCACACCATGAGCCCCAAAAGGACTCTAAGACATTACATCTTATTCTCTTTAATATCCCTGCTAAACCAAGATCATATTTAGAATTTAACAAACAAAAAATGAATAAAGAAAGAAATGCATATCTTATTCCATCTATTGATCTCCCCTTTTTTAACTCAGTCTGACAGCTGTAGTGCAGAGAGCTCAGTGTAGGACTCATTTCATTGGAGACAGCAGTGAAATTTATCTAATTGTATCTTGCAAGAGCTAAGAAATGATTGCAGTGTTTTTTTTTTTTGGTTAAACAAGTTATAGTTTTATAAAGGACTCCTCTGAGAGGTTGATGTGCTGGAGAAACAACATTTAGGATGGCAATTGGCCATACAGAACATATGTGTGTACTTAGTTGTTACCTGTTTTCTTACTTTCAAAGATTGTTTAATCTTCATCACATCAATTCATTTCAATTTTATTTGTTTATCATCAATTCACAACAAAGTCATCTCAAGGCACTTTACAATCAATTCAAGCTAATTCACTGTGATCCATTTAAAACAAATCCACATTAGTCTAATTTATAATAACTGTTTTGGTAAATCCCTCCCTGAACCAGAATATTGCCATGATGTGCATCCCAAAGATCCTAGGAAGATGTTGTTGGGGGCTTTATGCCCCTGGTTGGTCACCTTTGGTAAACAGGTCGCTAGGGGAGGTACCAGACAAGAAGGGGGAGCAGACAGTGTGCTCCAACTACAGGGGATCACACTCTCTGGGGAAGTCTAATCAGAGGTCCTGGAGAGGAGGGCCTGTTGGATAGTGGAGAAGCAGTGTGGTTTTCGTCCCGGTTGTGGAACAGTGGACCAGCTCTACACCCTCTTCAGGGTCTTGGAGGGAGCATCGGAGTTCGGCCAATCAGTCTACATGTGCTTTGTGGACTGGGAGAAGGTGTATGTGGGGGGGTGACAACCACAGCCGATTGTTGAAGGTGGCCGACTTTTGACCATCGCAGCTGATTGTCGACGACAACGATTCTTCAGGATTGCAGATGATTGTTGACAGTGACGGAGGTGGCCGAGTGTTAATGACCACGACTGATTTTTAATAATGGTGACCGATTGTTGACAACGGCAGACAATTGTTTAAAACATTGTTAACGACAAGAAGATCAAGTTGAAGTTCTTGGCTTTAACAATCCCCCACCTCCCCAGGGCGGGGGTTGCCATACGGACAGGTTATACAATGGTAGAGGAAACACTGATGTTCCCTACCCTCACCTATGGTCATGAGCTGTGGGTAGTGATGGTGAATGAGATCGAGAATACAAGCAGCTGAAATGAGTTTCATCGTCAGGGTGTCTGGACCCTTCCTTAGACATAGGGTGAGAAGCTCAGTCATCCAGGAGGAAATTAGCGTAGAACATACGGTTTGCAGCACTTTTCCTCGACAACCGCATAGCCTACTCTAGATCAGTGGTTCTCAAACTGGGGATACTTTAAAATAGTTTACTAAGCCCTCTGGGATTCATTTCCTTTTCATTTAATTAAGGGTACACACAGTAAGAACAACTTTGCCTCTCTTTCTGTGCTTCAGGACAATCTTTTGTTGTCTGAAGTTCCAAACAAAAAACCCCAACAGAAGTGAAGTTACATTGGGGCTTTTTAGATTTGCAAGCATCTCACTCATTGATTTGTTCAGATTTACTGGGATTCTGCATCACACTGTATCACACAGCAGGTTTATCATATTTAAAGGGGACATATTATGCAAACATCACTTTTATAAGTCGTTGGAATAGTCTCTTACAATGTTCTAAGTCACGAACAGACCAAAAACTCCCATAAAAAACAACCGCGGGACACAAGT
>JAOXYM010000013.1:29587445-29598907 GCA_028567055.1 Leptatherina wallacei | reverse complement strand
CTTTAAACAAAAGTTTGTCATGGCTGAACGAAGTAAGAAGGTGAAAACGGTGTCTGAGGAGGGCAGAAAGAGAAAGCAGGAAAAGGATTACCCCAGAGGAAAGACACGAGTAGACCTTGGCAAAGAATTTGCTGGTTGGAGTCAATGAATGAGCAGTGTGGATGCTAAACCAACTCTCTGTTAGCCTCAGTATTATTAGACTGGTAAGTTAGCTCTTTGCCTGTTGTGCAAACATACCCAAATGTGATGTACTTTTTCACATCTTCCAGCCAGCGTTTATTCAAAACAACGGCAGTAAGATCTGATGAGCTGCAGAATGTTGCAGTATATGTCTGTGTCTTTATTTTGCTGTTTAGTAAAAGCTAAGTGCGGCTAGTTGAAGCTAATCGGCTAAAGACGAAAGCTAACATGACTCCCTACACATTTTGCGCAAATGGGGCTGGTTTTCATGCAAATAAATGTATTTCCTATAATTCATGTAAATATCAAAGAAGTAACAGAACTATAAGCAACTGGCATGGTTTAGTTTTATGGTTTTCATACACTGTTCAAAAGGAAGCGGTACTACTATAATGTCCCATAAGTGCAGGGCTAATGTTGATGTCTTTGTGACAGTGAGGGTCCTGTCACTATGCCTCCGATTGATCATGTGCCCTGGCTACTTGGCCACAGGGATATCCCTTTGGCTGACTGGTCTGTGCGCATGACTCTCACCCAGGAGGTTGTGGGTTTAATCCCCACCTGGGCCCTCCTACATCCTGCCACATTCTTGTGCTTGCAAGTAGGGTCCATGTGGCATGGATTCCAAATAGGTGGCTATGTGTGTAAAGCATAAGGACGTGCTTGCGGAAAGAGGGAGAAAGATGTGACAGTGAGGGTCCTGTCACTATGCCTCCAATTGATCATGTGCCCTGACTACTTGGCCACAGGGATCTACCTTTGGCTGACTGGTCAGTGCACACAACTCTCACCCAGGAGGTTGTGGGTTCAATCCCTGCCCGGGCCCTCCTACGTCCTGCCACATCTTCATAACAATACGTTTTTGACATGAGTTGTGCCAAAGTTACTGCTTCATTCATTACTAGAAGCACTCAGAGGCACATACCGCTGCCAGGGCCCTATCCTTCAATGGTGAAGAATCCTATTAAAAATTCCTGAATTCCTGAATCCGAATTACTTCGCTATCATCTGGTCAAAGTGGTCTGCAAACATGATTCCAAAACACGGATGGAGGCGGTTTAATTTTGCAACAGTGCCGTTTGGTCTGTTGGAAGTTACAAGTTTAGCATCCTTAGTGGCCAAAGTAACACGGTATCCCTTTAAGGCATTTATATCCTGTCCAGGAGGTTTACAATCCAGCCACAGAATGTAGTGTTTATTCATCCTGTGGAGAAATGTGAAGCCTTTGTGGAAGTGCCAAAAATTGCAGTTCCCCCTCATCCACTAGGTGCTGGTTCCAAAAAAGGGGAAATCCACATAGACTCCCATGTTAAAAAGGCCAACTTCACAGCAGAAATAAACAACAGGTACAAAAAAACATTTTAGATTTAATAGATCAAGTTTACTTTCGTGACAACTGTGGGGGTAGTGAATTTATTTATAACTCATCCGTTTAGATGTTATTCAATCTGGAAATTCTTCATAATTAGGGGCATGTACTTTTGATTGACAGGTGTCAGATATCCGGCAGCAAGGAAGTTTTTAGCCGGCTAACAGCGCGCCTTAGCTTTAGCCCGCCTACCTCTGTTAGCTGGTTAGCTCCCGTTATCTCAAGGTTAGTTATGTTAACTCGTAGCCACAGGCAGCTCAGAGTTTGATGGGTGTCAATCATCCGTCCCCACGCTCGCAGCCCCCCTCTCAGCGCCACCTCGTCACCCATTTTTGTATTTTCCGGGAGTGACAAGACTCATGATGCTGCCAAGATGGTGAAGGTGGGAACATCCCAACGAGCCTCTTTTCAACTTTTCAGAAAACTACGGGTCACGAGACGGAAAGTTGGACCATTTTTTATAGTCTATGGTCTGAAAAGAAGAAAAATGATGCTCCTCTTTGACTGGAATAAAGCTTGTACAGGCAGTTTTACATAAAGAAGACAAAACTCCAAGCCTTTGAGTTAGAAGGATTAAAGATGGGTCTGTTGAACTCATTTTGACTGGACTGAAATCTGGACTTACTGCTGCTGGTACGGAAATGTTCATCAGAGAAAGGTCTCAAGGCCCAGGTCATGGATGTAAAGGGAATGGGCCCCTGCATGTCTGACCTGTCCTTGGCCTCTTGCAGTCATGTGACACTGTTAACTCTGACCCTACATGGGCCAAACGCTGCTCCCCCCACAACCCAAGCCAGAGGTCATAAAGGGCATGTTTACCTGACCCTCTTTGCCCTGTCACACTTTCTTTCAAACTCACACAGATAAAAATGTCTAAAAAAGTTAGAAAATCTTACCTTTAAATGATTGAAGTATTTACCATCCTGACTGACCATCAGATGCTGGTCACCTGCCTGACAAAATATAACAAGATCCAGCTTCCTGGTTTAATCATGTGACCAAAACAGATGCAGCTTTCTTCTTGCAGTATAAAACAGAAGAGTCCACAGATAATGATCGTGTCAGTCTGCAGCTTTCCTTGTTTGCTCTGGTTCATCCTTACAGCTCATGCTGCAGGCTTTTGGTTGGACAGACACCGTTAGTCATTATTTGGTAAACACAGCAGAGTATTCAACATCTAAAGAGACAGATGGTTCATTCAAGATTTGATGGAGACAAAAAATACAGAGCATCCAGATCTAAGATGGCTGCCAGAATTGATCATCCATCCCCACTTCAACTGATGCTTCTGTTTCCAACCAGACACTGCAGCACCTTTTGGAAATGTTGGACAGAATAAAAACAACCTGAACACACACAGCAACCTAAAGGCTTTAACATAGAAATGTACATCTGTCCCTTCCCATCATATATTTACATAGTTCAGCTCTGTGGTGCTCTGTTATGCAGGTTTATTCTGGATTTTTCTCCTCTAAAGCTGCAGTTGCTCTGCAGAGCTATTGGTGTTTTGCTTTTGCTCTCATGATGGTGACATCGTTAGGTGATTATGTGATCAATATTATGTGATATAAGATACATGTTGGCTCTGTCTGATGAAGAGCTGCTGGGCTCATAACATCACTTGAGTTCAGTAAAGTAGTAAAGTGTAGAGTAGTAAAGTGTAGTCCTGCAGTGTGTGAGCCGCCTCTCATCTTTCTCTCAGACAGGAAGTCCAACACAGGGACATGATCACAAATCTGCTCACTTCTCAAGGTAAACGCTTCATCTCGTCTCCTCATTGCGTCATAATGCTGACATGAATCCAACTGGTCAGAGGAAATGTTGTGTGACATGACATCATAAATACTGGTTTTATAAAGGACTCCACCAGACAACTGGAATGAATAAAAATGGAAATTATTGTGTTGCATCAGTGAGAATCGTTGGAACTAGAAACTCATTTCTGTGATTTGTAAAAATGATTTCTTTGAGAGTTACCAAGTGAGTCAAAATCAGTAAAGTGACATTTCTCAGCTTTTTATCTCACGTGGGAACACGAAGAACCTCTGAAATGATCCCAGGTCCAACAAACACCAGAGGTCTCACCAGACAGCCTGTAAACACCCTGCTGGATTAGACCAACACATTTCAAGGTGAATTATTTTTGTGCCTTTTAAAATAATGACATTGAACATTTAGACAGTTTTTACATCAAACTTATCAGAAAGAGTCAGTAAAAAATTGTTTGGTGGATTATGTTTGTATTGTAACAACATTTTGGTAATAAATCTGAAATTATTGGAAAGTCTGTTTATGTCCCTTTAGTTTGGAGCCACATTTGTAAAGAAAATGTATGTGTAGGATGAGCAGCAGAGTTGGGTATGTGGGTTGTTACCATGAAAAAGTGTGCACATCTTCTCCACCAAACAGCTGATTCTGATGTGGACTCTTGTTTGATGCCATTAATTGGACTGGATGATTGAAGTCTGAAGAAATTAGTCATTGGTAATTTAACAATGTCGTCATTTAACAACCAGACACATCAGTAGATCCATACACAGCCACAGCAGCCTGGTACCTCCTCCTCATGCTGGTCCCACACTACTGAGATGGCATCCCATTCTTCAACCAGCATCTGTCTCCAGTTAGCCAGTGTGGTTGTGTTGGTCACCCTGGTACCAACAGCAGCCCAAGATGATCCCACAATGGTTAATTAGGGATTGAGGTCAGGACTTCAGGCAGGTCCTCCATCCTCTGGAGGTGGTCTCTGATAAACCTGCTCTGTGGGTGCCATGTGTTGCCATCCTGAAGCTCACTCCCAGACTGGGGAGCTATGGGGTCACCCCTGGTTACAGAATCTCATCCCCCGTCTCTTTGCATTCACTTCCTCCAATGATGACAAGCCTTGTTTTTTCTGCCCCACACCATCAAACTGTCTCCACCAGAAGAGGTTGCCCTATCAGTGCAGCAATCAGCAGAGTTCTCCAGGTCTTCTCCACCATCCAACTTCTGCAGGGTCCACCAGGGGTACCAGAAGCACAGCGCAGCAGTTTTTAATGGACGGAGCTCACATCCTCTGCTGCTCATCCTACAAAAGCATTTTCCTTACAATGAGACACTTTTAAAAGTGAAATAAACAGACTTTCCAACATAATGAGATTTATTACCAAGAAGCATTGTTACAATAAAGAAATAATCCGCCAAACACGGTTTGTTTGTGTAAGATTTGTATCTGATTATCTGATCTGTGGAGCATCTCCTTCCGCATGTAATATTTTCATCTATGTAGTTTATTTTCTGGTAACTCACTTTATTTAATCTTGTTCTGCTTTGTACCACACTGATTGATTTGGCTGCAATTGATTGTGTGTGCGCTGAGTGAATGTTTGGATGTCTATAGAGTTCTTGCAGTTATTGAAGATATTCTGCCAAAAATTAAAAGGGTACTAAGATTTACATTAATGAATATTTCTCTGAAGCTGTGCAACTGAAGAGGAAAGAACTGTGGCCCATTGAAAGCTGTAAAAGAGAGAGAGGAGAAAAATCTAGCCTGAAGTATGGCAAACTGGTCATCATCGCCAAGGCTGTACAAAGGCAGTCACTGGTATAATGAGTTCAATGTTTAAATCTTTTTTTTATTTGTTTTTGTATGAAATAAATAGTCTTTTTTTTATTTGTTTTTTACCTTTTTGCATCAAACAAAAGGGTGTAAAAATGAATATATACCCGTTTATATTCATCCTTCTCTCAGCAGCTGGAAGCAGCAACGGTCAGAGTTGGCCAAAGTTATAGGTTTTATTTTCTGCCTTCCAGTTCCTAAAACACAGAAAAAGTTAAAACAGTCCAACACCATGTCATCGGTTTTTCCCTCTCCTTTAGGTTTGCTTGTAGCGTGAGTGTGAAGAGGGAAGAGGCAGAGTGAAGGGGAGGAATGAGTCATGCCTTTCATACAGTAAACCCACCACCATAACCTCTTAGCCACCGTTTTACTGCCCCTTATGGCTGCTCTGAAAGCGCTTGGCACTGTCACATGGTAATTGCATCTCACACCATAACTTCTGGAGCTTTACTTGTTATGGGGAAAGTTGTGAACACAAACACACACACACATAATTTCCAAAGCTAAGAAAAAACTTTTAGCCATTTAGATCATTTCTTGGTTGGTTGGGTGCAGCTGAGCTGCAGGCTCTGTATTGCACGAAATAAGTGGAAATCCACCAATGGTGAGTGTTAATGTTGGTCATGTGAAATCCAGTCTGCAGACCTAATTTCAATGACCATAGCAGTAATGGATTAGAGAGCCAGATCAGTATTACCTGCTGCTCAGGTCCTCTTTTTCCAGAGCGATCAAGGTTATTCAGCTTTGAAGTCACACGAAGGTCCTGCAGCCAAGTCCTGTGTTGGACCGTAACAAAAGAAAAGGAAACAGCAGTTTATTTTCATATCACACTTCGGAGTGAATCCTCTCACTGCTGCTAAAGCATTTTCAAGTATTAGATTTTCTTTTTCTCATTCCTAGGAGTATTAATTTAGATGTCACCTGTATGAGGAGGTGGCTCTAAAACCAGAGCAAAGGAAAAGCTGCTTTTCACCAGGAAAAATCCCCTGTGTGGACCATGGAGATATTTAGTGGTACAGGCCTCCAGCAGGGATAACTCTGCTGCACTGATAAGCTGAGTAGGGCTCTCTTTGCCTTCAGGGATCTACATCTTTAGTGAACCTGCCTCAGCTCGTATTTTGAGACGGCTGGAGAAACGGGGTAAAATTTGGTCTGTGCCTTCGGGTCACTGCTCCGTGTCCGTGGACTTGTTTCCCATCCAGGATTGAACAAGACTCAGAGTTGATATGATGGAATCCTCTGCTGTAAGTGTTTGTGTCAGACATCATACAGAATGCTTGCTCACTTTCTTTTTAAAATTTTCACTGATTGCATCTTTACTGGATTTTATAAATTCCTAACAGACATGCAAACTGGAGGGAGCTAGTCTGATTCGGGGCATTTGAACTTAATTATGGGAAGATATTTACAAGCATTGGAGAGATCATGATTTATGGATTGAGCTGTGTTAGA
Source organism: Leptatherina wallacei (assembly GCA_028567055.1). NCBI lineage: Eukaryota > Metazoa > Chordata > Actinopteri > Atheriniformes > Atherinidae > Leptatherina > Leptatherina wallacei. The sequence goes on along the minus strand of JAOXYM010000013.1, from coordinate 29,592,308 downwards.
CTCTGCTGTGGTAGTTAGTGTAAACTGTCTTTTATTTTGTTAGTGTAGGGCTTATTTATGGTGTAGACGTTACATCAAAACCCAAAACACTTAACAGGTCATTTACATAGTGACAGATCAGAACCATGTCGAGTGAATTGGATAACTTTACATTTCTATGCATTTTGTAATCGCTACAAATGTCATTTTTCTCCTCCACATTACTTCAGGTCACAGTTTGGGTCAGAATGTGTGGAGTGTGCATTGAATGCCACTTTAAGCCAAACTAAATGTATACATGCAGGAATAATTCAGCTTCCAACTGCATTATCTGGGTGTTTTAGTCAGACTAACAAGTTTACATAGTTCCTGAGCTCATGCAGTAGTTTTTTATGACTAATTTTCAATGCATTGGTGCCTCAGGGCCTGATGATCATCTTGACTTTCAGTTATTGTCTTTGAACACAGATGATTCTGTGGATTCTCTCAATCCTCTGAACACATGTTGTGTATTATTTAATATCAAATGACTTCACAGTCTTATATTGAGGAACATTATTGTGAAATCAACACATAATTTCTAGACATGGATTTTTGGAGATTTCTGAACTTCTGTCCATCTTTACATCAGAGAGACTCTGCCTCTCTGGGGTGCTCCATTTATCCCCCCCTAAAACCATTTTCTTTCTTTCTTTGTTTATTTTGTTGGCCCTGTCCTCAGTTTTTGGAGACATCTTGATGCCATCACAGTCAAGTTTTGCTAATATTTTTCAAACATTTCACTTCCCAAATCTAACATAATTTCTATATTGTTCTGTGAATAAAATGTGGGTTTATCACTGAATTCTGATTTTACTCACATTTTACATAGCACGCCGAACATTTTGGAATCAAGGTTGTACGTGTTCTCCAGCAATCATAAATGAAAATAAGCCCACAGAGGTGTCTAAATGCGTGGAAAGGCACAATTCTGGATGCATTAGCGGAATAATGGATGCTGTTAGCATGCTCGGCTGTGACACCACTAATGTGTTCCCCATTCTGTCCCCCAAAACAAAAAACAAACCTGTTAAATAAGATAATGAAATGAAATTGGTAGAAAGGCATACAGACTGATAGAAACATGCGGGAGCAGTGTATTTTCACTGCAGGAGTATCTTAACTGAAAATCTACCTTCATCATAACCCTGAATCTGCACCTGAACTCGTGCTTCTGATCCTTTTAGTACTGTAATCCTCCTCAGCAAACAACCTCTCACTGTTCCCTCACCGTAAGCTGTTTTCATCTGATAGCTTGATAACGGAAGTAAATTGGAAACTAATCCTGAAAGGCATTCTTTTTTTCCTATGCTGTCTTTGCTCTTCCTCTTCTTCACTCCGAGACGTGCCTCTGCAGGGGACGGAGGTAGCTCCGCTTATTTCCTGTCTCCGACTAAAAACACTTTGAATTCACTTCTCCAGGGTACTGTAAGAGCTTGTGTAGTCATGATGAAACACTCAAAGGTTTGTGTCTCATATTTTCATTTTAACCACTTTTTGTCACATTGCATCCTTTGTTTTTCAATCTAATGTATGTGGTTTGATGAGAAGATACATTTTCAGGAGGCCGTCAGTATTTGGACTCTGGTAATACTTTAAAGGCCCCCAAAAAGCCCCAAACTGACAGCCACGAAAACCCTAACCCTTCCTGTGTCAAGTTCTTTTAAGGTACAGAAGGTGCAACCTGGTTTAAAAAAGAGAATAAAAATCAACATTAACGTTAACAAGCCGACACTCAGCTGCCTTCCCTGTGGTAGTACAGCACTGACTTGTTCGCAAGGTAAAGCTGCTTTTTTATATATTTAACCCTCAAAACTCTGCTAGATTTTTGGCATTCCCGACTGAATGGTGGTGTGTAACTCTGTGGGGTAAATTGTGATGAATAGCCTACCCTTTAGGTGATCTACAGAGGTTTTCCAGGCATTTAGGCTATATCCCGTCCAGGAGGTTTACAATCCAGCCACTAAATGTCAGAGACTCGGGGCTCCTACGAGGCCCGCAGTCCTGCAGGCAATGTTGTTTTTGGCAGCCATTTGAGTTTTACATACATAATAGTTTTAGTCACATTTAGTTATTCCGATATGTGATAGTTTTAGTCCAGTTTTAGTCAACGGAAACTCAAAAAGGTTTTAGTCTAGTTTTTGTCAGTTATAGTAGGATAAAAATTGAGGGTAAAAAACTAATTATCGGTCTTTAAACAATTGAAATTTGCACATTAAATAACTGTGAAATAAAATCATGACGCTTTGCTGGTCCCTGACTTTTCCTAAAACTATGTGAATTTTTATAGAAAAAATAATCCTCATATTTAGGTGCCCATGTAAATAACAGGGACAAAAATAATAATTTTAGTCTATTTTTGCAGCCGCGGGTTCTCACTGCTTGCGCTGTTCTATTTTTAGTTTCCAGACGTTCTCAGATCATGTGGAACGGGTTGAGTTGATGCTGCAGTAGCAGGAGACAAAAGACAATGCGCTACGACTTCTTCAAGTTTTAAACTGCATAGTAGTAGTGCAGATGGTCATCATGACAGTATAAATATTCTAGCCTTCATATAACGTAACTTAGGCTATGTTGTCTGGGTGTTCTCTCCATCACTTCAGACTCATCAACTTTTTTTAGAAACATATTCAGGCTGCGCAAATTGAAGTTCAGATTTAGTTTGTTTCGGTGGCAAAAGAAAAAGGCTACAGATGCTGTTTTAACCTACTTTCTTTTGTAAAGCAGTAATTGATTATAATTAATATTATTTTGCTGTTATTACAGCAATATTACTTCATTGCTGCTTGTTAGAGTACGATGTGTGTCATTATAAATGATCTCTGCACGCATGTGCGCAAGTTTTGTTCCATGCCAGATAAAATTAAAGGAGTGGGACCTTTTCTCCCTAGCGGTCGAACGCGAGCAGCTTAGCTGAGCGGGAGTGGAGGAGCCCCACGCAGCTAGTTACGAGCATAATATGTCTCCTGTATTTTATTTGTGAGTGACAAAGAGTCATATATGTATATGTGTGAGGGATGTCTACATCCACGGAGAGTTCGGGAGAAGGATCCCGGATTCAGGGACACACACACTGTAAGAGAGCCAACACTGCTGGTAAAGGCTGCACATTTACCACCGTCTCTAGAACACATTCTGTTTCCCAACAACAAACAAGCCCTTTTGTTGACGCTGCTGCTGTGGTCCATCAATGAATTAATAAACTCAACCGCGTCTCTGTGTGTGACTGACCACAGGTGTGTTGTGCAGTGCGCTGCTTGCAGGTGGTGGGCGTGGCCAACAAGGAGCTAGTACATCTTTTGACAGACAGATTACAGCAAACAGGCAGAAATCTCAGATTATGAACGTCTAACAGACCACCCACTAACATTTTCGTCTAGTCTTGTCTCGTTCAACGAAAACTCGTGCACGTTTCGTCATGTTTTCTCATCAAAGAGAAACGTTTAGCTCGTCACCATCTCGTTATAGTCATGAAAAAAAAGGTTGTCAACGAAATAATTTCGTCTTCGTCATCGTTGACGAAAACAACACTGCCTGTAGGTTTGTGATGTTTCCTGCTCCAACAAACCTGAATCAAATTAAATGGATCCACAAACAGTTCTCACTTATTAATCTTAGTCAGGTGTGTTGGAGCAGACTGCTCTCACAAATAGTTTGTATGATTTTGTACTAGAATTGGGCGGTATAAACTGTATGCGATATAAATATGAATTTGGCAAACATTAGAGATTTTGACTATACTGACCTACCGTGATAGTGCATGTTGACAATGTCATGAAGCTGCGCCTACTTTGGTCAAAAGCATGGAGCGCGTGGGGGAGGAGGTGCTTGTAAAGAGGACTTGGTCATTTGGATCTGACAGAGAAGCTATTGAAATTCCCACCAATCGCAGAGGCGCCACGCTGGGGCTTTGCAGCTGATCGCGGCAACTCAAGTCAGTGGGAGCAGTTCCATGTTTCTGGAGTGTCCCAGAAGCGCCGTCTTTTCGCATCTTATAGGAGGTAAAAATAACTGTAAATGAAGGAAAAGTGTAAATATGTAAATAGTTTCTGTTGTGTGTTTGTCTCAATGCCAATAGTTTTTCTCCTGAAAGCCAGGACTTGAGAAAAGGCTTGGTCACTGTTGATCTGTCTACAAAGTACTGTTAGCAATAAATTCTGTTTTCTTGTTCTGGTTCTAGTATGGTGCTATATCTATTTTAGCCTCATAATCTGACAACTGATGTTGTCCTGAAACCATCATGTCTGGATGTTGACTGGGATTAAAAGGGTTGATCTATTACATGATCTTTAATGGGGATGCATCGATATGAAAATTTTAGCCGATACTGATATTAATATTTTTGCAATGGCAAATAACCGATATTTACTGATATCATTTAAAAAAATTAAGTTAAAATGATACAATTTTGTAAAAAATTAAAGTTAATGTTAGCAGCGTTAGCTTCCTGCCAAAGTTTTGTGTGGTGGTTTTTGAGATGACGTATCAAACTGATGGTGTTGAATGAATTGATGCGACATCCTCCTCACATTACTTTGACGTTGCATGTATTGCATACTACTTTTCGGGTATTCTCTTTCGATACCATATAAAACTACCACACCGCTGACATTGCTACCATTGAACGTAAATATATGGACGAAGCTCTCAGCTCTTCAGAAAGAGCTGAGAAGAAGCTCATTAGGAGGTTCCCACCGTCGCCATCTTGGCAACATTACGAGTCTCGTGAATCCCGGAAAACCCAAAAATGGGCAACGAGGAGGTGCTGAGGGGGGCTGTGAGTGTGGGGAGGGATGATTGACACCCTTCAAACTCTGAGCTACGAGCTAACAAAGCTAACGGGAG
>JAOXYM010000013.1:29544106-29554908 GCA_028567055.1 Leptatherina wallacei | reverse complement strand
GGTCTGGAGTATGCAGATTTTTTGACATGTAATCAGCTGATAGATGTGCAGGAAGCTCAGTTCAGTCATAATGGTAAAAGTGGTCTATAGAGGATATACCCTACAGAAGTGTTGGGTTGACTCTCCATGTTGGGGAACCAGCATTCTGTTTCCAGCAGTTCAGCTGCGTGACTCTGCTGCAAATTCGGTTGTGAATTGTGGTTTCTGAGCCTCCAGAAATGCACAGAATGTGTCATTGTTCCATCAAACGAGTCAGAAAGGCAGGGTTTTAAGGTTGGAAAGTTACATAGTGTGACATTAACTGAGAGATTTTCGCCTTATGTATAAAGTTAATTTCAAGTTATCAACAAAAATAAAGTCAGTGTGTGAAACACATGCTGTGTGTTATGCACTGGATCACAGGTGCATGTTGTGAGATTTCAGGACACTTATAGAGTTTCCTTGACGGCACCAAGCTGTAGCCATCTAGAAGTCCCCAGGGAGTCCTGTATTTGGTTGCTGTTGGGGAGAATGTTGACACCAGAAATGAAGGATTTCTGTAACGTTGCTTTATTTAATGTGCCCTGGATGGTTGATGACCTGTTGGTCTGTGATTGGTTGCCTCCCTGCACATCCTGCAGGTAGAGGAGCTTAAGAAAGAGACTTTGTCTTTTTGGTAAACCTTGACACCATTTAAATGATAAATGGACTGTACTTGTATAGTGCTTTTCTAGTCATGTGACCACTCAAAGCACTTTAACACTACATGTTCATTCACCCATTCACACAACACATTCATACAGCACCTATATTGAAACATACTTAGTGCTTCTCTAAGTATTCATACACCCGATAGGCACATCAGGAGGCAACGCAGGGTACAGTGTCTTGCCCAAGGACACTTCGACATGTAGTCAGGGGAATCGAACTCCCGACCTCCTGTTCAGTAGACGACAGCTCTATCCACCTGAGCTACAGCCGCCCTTTAAGTCCCCCAGGGGGTCTTTTTTTTTCTTTTGAAAGATTTTATTTTGGGTTCAGTTTTCTGTCTGCGTACAACTGTTACAAGTCCTATTTTCCCAGTACATACAGTGTTTAACTACATTTACTGTGTTTGTGTCATTAGTCATTTACTTTGCTCCAGTAGACGAGTCCTACATCTGGACAGGCATCATCCATAGCCTTACTATGTAAGGTGCATTATTTGAACTTGGTGCTACACAAGAACTGATTTCTGTCACTGAAACAGGTGGTAATACTTCTAAATCTGAACTTCATTCATTGTTCAGCAGCCTGTGTGGTTCAAGTTATTAATTAGTATTTCTGCATCGTTACAACACTTGACTTTTTGTCATGTAGGATTTTTGACAAGGCCCCATGACGGCAGATGCATGACACCAGCCTGACCTAATGGTTAATTTACAAAACAAACAGACAAAAACCCGGCTGTCTTTAATGCCGGGTAAAGAGGTAGTTGAATAAATAAATGACTCCCGTCATTGTGTCACACTCCACTCCAGACCATATTTACAGGCTTGTAAATCAAAGTCCTAACAGTTGACCATGTTTGTGCTATTTATTTACATAGGATCACATGTAGATTAAGTCTGTGAAAATTGATCAAACATATTTTACTGCAGGATCTCAACATGGACACAGAGTATTCAGTAGCATTCCTGTAGTGCCAGCTTAAAACTAGAATAAACAAAGGATGTTTCATGTAGGCTAGAAAAACCCACACATGATAATTCAATTTAATTCAATTAATCTTTATTTATTAAGCTCCCAGTAAAGCTTCACAATAAAGTCATCAAAAGGCACTTTTACAGACAATTCAATCCAATTTAGTCCAACTATAATCCTATTAAACCAAATCCATATTAGTCCAATTTCTGAATAACTGTGTTCATAAAGAAATAATGACCTAGTAAAAGAAACCAACGGATGGGATCAAATCTTCTCTTTGATTCGATCCTTCATCCTGTGCTGGAGAGGAAAACATCCATCAGAAACAGAAACGGGACGTAGAACCTGCAACAGATCCAGGAAGGATCTGCCTGGACCAGTTGGGATGGAGAGGACAGGATGTCAGACAAAGACACTAAAGACTACAAAGGGTCTGATTTTAGGTGGTTTTGAGGACATTCAGGGAGTTCATTTTTTATGTATTTTAACAAATGTTTTTGAGGTTGTTGTACATGTGATAATAGTTTTATCTAGATTGTTTTTATGTCTTTCCAACACGTTAGTCAACTAGAAGACTTTTTAAGATATGAAAAGTCTATTACTATTACTGCAGTATTGTTACAGCTCTGGTCAGATGAAGACAGAGCTGAGACAGAATTCTGCTGAAGACAAGGCTGAAAATATTTGGTGAATAAAACATACTTTTGTGAAGACTGTTTTTTTTTCTATGAATAACTTTTTTAAAAAGCTGTGAGAATCTGGGACATAGTCAGGAGATGTAAAATCAAAGAAGAATTTACAAACTGTGCTGAAGCAAAATGATTGGAAAAACGTGTTCAGTCTAGCTGTTCCAGTGAAGTATGATGGGATGTTCAAGTCTGAAAACATCTCTGAAACTTAATGGTTTAATGGAATGAAACTGGAATATAACACCAGTGACAGGCTGAAAGATGTGGAAGAAAACACGTCCCAACACCACTTTACTCCACTTCTGCTTTCATCAGCATTGTTCAGATGTGATAATGAGCTAACGGTGCGACTCCCCAGTTAAACGATGGCCCACCGACCCCCACGTTTCTTTGATGTGTCTGTGTGAGCGTGATAATTGGGAGTTTGATGAATCCTAACACCAAATTTTCAGCATGCTTGAGTGTTGGGTTTGTCAGTGAGCTGTTCCTACATGCATCTGAACTGGTTTCCTCATGTTGGGGTTTGGCACCAAGATGTTTGTTCACACTTAAAATATGAAGTATTTAAACAGTCTAGATGGCAAACTTTTGAATAGTTTTAAGGCAGTGGGTTTTTGGTGGCTGGTGCAGCATCATGTGGCAGAACCCAAACCAACGAGTACAAAACTTCATAATCCAGGACAACAGATACTTTTAACTTTAACCATAGATCTTTAACTCTAAATTCCCATTCATGCTCCCTTTACATGTGTTAATCAGTGCGTCTGATTAAACCTCACTGCTCTTAAACTGCCACCAGTCCTTTACATTTACATGGTTGTTCATCAACGCATCCATCAGAGGGCAGTACAGAGTTCCAAATTCACCTCCAGATTCCAGACAATAAAAAGAAGCAGTGCAGTAGATTCTGGTGGTCTACGAACCTTCGGCTCAATCCCAAGCTGGTCCCTACACACTCACCCTCCGTTCGCACGTTCTCACAGAGACTCTGCCATAGTAAGGGCTGTCCCAAACCACGTAGTGTGGAGGACGAGTTGACCGTTCGGCCGTCAAATAGCCAGTCTGCAACACTCCACACTTTGCAGCTGGTGGACGATAAAATGGAGGAAACAACCTTCAGATGTGAGTTCCGCATGCGTCCTGCATGTTTGTCACACTGACAGAAAATCACAAGGTGTGTAGGAAGATAAACGAACTATCAAATCTTACTCTACACTGACATTTGACTTGATGTGAGCACAATTTGCAGCATTCATTCATTTGTTTGATTGGACATGTCAAACAGTAATGAGGTTGAAAAATTGTGGAATCGATTTAAAGTCCATATTTGAAGTATTTGTCATTTAAATTTACGATGTTGAATTTATGAAGTTTTAGGGACAGTGTAAAAAACAATGCAGCTGGTGCACCTCGCAACCTGTGACACGATGTTACAGCCATACAGACGGCCGTCTTTGTGTTGCTATGGGGACAAGTGCTTTCCTTTTACCGTGGAGGGCGTCCCAATCCTGCCCATCTTTTTATGCCCTCCCCCTCCAATTGAAGTGCCCTCCACGGCATTCGATAGTGAAGGGGTAAAGAGAGGGGGGCAGTATGGGATTGAGCCATTAAATACATCGTAGCTTCTACTTCTTCTCTGTTCTCTTTGCTGGTTGCACATCTGTTGTACTGCTCAACTTTGCCCCTGTGGTTTCTGGTGGTACTGCTCCGCTTGCTGCATCAGATGCATCCACCAGCTCTCTGAAAATAGAGCAAATTACAAACCCAAGACATTGAGTCTGAAGGCTTTTGTGGCAGGGTCAAGGAGGGCCTGAACCCACAACCTCCCAGGTGAGAGTCAAGGATATACCTGTGGCCAAGTAGCCATGGCACATGATCAATCTCAGGTATAGTGACACGACAACACTTTCACACTTTGTATTCATCTTTGGTGTTAAGCAGAAATTAGCCTTTGGGTGCAACCAAAATAGAAGAATGAATCCTGTTAGGGGTAGAACAGAAAAGAAACAGAGGAAAAACTAATCACCATTATGTTTTGTAACGATCCATCTCGGTCTTGGCCAAAATCTAGAAATTTGATAATGCTTATCATGTCTGTGCCTCGATATACTTTTGGCCTATTTTCATATAATTTACCATACAGAGATTAATTGATCTAAAGTCAGTCTTACCACTAATCTGACCAAAATTGTGGAAAATGAACTATCTTTCATTTCTGGTTTAAAAATAAAGCTAAGTATCATCACCTGGCTTTAAAATAAAATCATCCAATTATATTTAAATGATCAGTTTCTTGAATATCTAGAAACATGAAACACTGAATGAATGCCATCCGGAATTTCTAATCCTGTATGCAGAGGAAAAAAGTTCCCACACGATCTTCGGACTGTTTTCAACTCTCAGTATCTCTGAATTAACTGAGTCTTCATATGCTACATGTTCCAACTTGGTTTAGTTATAGTTGTGACAGTAATTTTTACCTAATTTATGATGGTCAAGTACTTCAAAGTTCACAATTAATGTATTTTAGGAGTTGTAGCTTCACAGTGCGCCAGTAAATTGATAAATATATTTTTCATTAATGTTTCTCTCAATAGTTATTTCTGACTGAGCAGAGGAAGAAATAAAACAGGTTTTTGCACCGACTTTCAATTTCATTTTAATGTCAGTTATTTTAGTTTCTGTCTAAAAACAACTGGAAGTTGTAAACAGTGAGTTCAGAGATGATGTTTACCATTCAGTCATTAACTTATTTTGAATGGAGTCCTCTTTCACCTTTAATGTCTTAAGAATTAAATTAATATATGCTAATTTTATGATTCATTTAGTGGCAGGCTAATAGCTAATAACTGTGTGTCCTTTCAGCTGAACACAATAATCAGCTCTAGCCTTTGCACATGAATGAAAAGTCGAATCAAACTCATTCATATCAGAGGTCATCGGCTGCAGCAGGAGCGGACTGAAACAATGTAGCTAATTAATATTAATGATCTCAGGTCAGCACCCTTGTAACAATTACACTTTGCACATTAGATCACACATTGTCCATGTTCACTCTTAAAAGCTATTTGCATGCAAAATGAAGGATTTGAATAAGAGGTCATCTTTTATTAATGCTGTCATTTATATTTATAACCATTGTGCTTTTGTAGCTCAGGCACGCCAGCTCAGGACTCTGAATCAGGGCTGCCATTTGATCAGAACTTCAACAGGCCTGAGGAAGGAACAGTGGGTCCACCTGTGGTTGGATCAGAAGATCACAGCAGATTTTCCCAAAGAGTCTTTCATGCCCAACACATGACGAGGCTGCGAGGCAGAAAATGATAGAGAACCTTCTACATCTTTTAAGTTCTTTCAGTAAAGTGAAAGATTTTTGTCTTTTCGCTGTTTAATGTATTCACTGACAAGTCCTGGTAAAGTTGGAAATAATTATATCACACTCAGTCTTCTCAGCGACTGAAGAATTCATGGGTGGGATGCAGCGTTGGGTGAATAATTGAGACACAAAGCCATCTGCTTTCAGCATAGTCCTGTCAGACCTACTTCTACTTCATTCATACAAAGAAAACCCACGGCCGAAAGGAATCAGGAAAGAGATGCACAGAGGAGCAAGAGATAGCACACTGATAAAAGTTTGTTTATTTATCAGCATCCGTCAGCGATTGAAGAAGCTTATGGAAAAAAAAAAATCTTGTATCAGCCACGAGGGCTGCAGCGGTGGAGAGCTTTCCAAAGCTGCCTGTCATAAACTCCCACTGCAGTTTTTGTTTGTGCCTCGCTGAAGCGTCCAAAATATGCAACCTCAACACTTCCATTCAGTTAAAGGTATCATTTGACAAAAAAAAAACAAAACAAAAAAAAAAGAGAAACAAACCTGTGTGTGAGATCAAATGAAAAGGCTCATGTAAATTTTAAAAGGTCAGAAAACTGACTGTTCGGACCAGAACAATGACATCGTCATTATGGTTTGACAGCATGTGAAGGGTGTGAAAGCGGCTCACAAAAGGGACGAGACGCATCAGATCGTCTTTCATTCAAACTTAACCCTTAAAACTCCATTTTATGTTATTTTTGTTTCAAATATAAAACTATAAAACTACACGTAGAAGCTAAACCCTTTGAATCCAGTCACCATGGCAACCTGGTGTTTTCAGGACAGCCTCAGTTGTCAGTTTATGAGGCTTAATGATGTAAAATGAACGGATCAATAGATGATCTATGGACATACTTTCAATATAATCCATCAGAAAGAAAAACAGAATGATTTGTAGAGAAGGCGGTAAATGTGGCCTCCAGCAGCAACGAATCCAGCACAGCAGTCCCTTTAGAAGTAGCTACAGCTATAATAATATAATATAATATAATATAATATAATATAATATAATATAATATAATATAATATAATATAATATAATATAATATATAACAATAATGAAATAATGTTTTACAAAACAAAGTAGGCTACAACAGCAACTGTAGACTTGTTTGTCACTGACGCAAAAATCTTTAAAAAACGGAATGGCAGTGGATAAACCGGAAGTGATGGAGAATAGTCAGACAACATAGAAAAAGTTATGTTATATGAAGGCAGGAATATTTATACTGTTATGGCAATCTGCACTATTTACTATGAGGCTTAAAACTTAAAAGATACCTCCTTTTTTCTTTTAGCCTACTGACAACTGACAAAAACTAGACTAAAACCTTTTTTAATTTCCGTTGACTAAAACTAGACCAAATCTATCTCATATCAAAATGATTATAACTAATGAATATAAAAGTAATATACATTTTCATCAAAAAGACTAAAACTAAAATGGCTGCCAAAAACAACACTGTTGGTTTCACGTCAGTCTCCAAAGGTTTCCAATAACACCAGAAAAAGTTGCGAGGTTAGTAGCCAGTCACCCGAGGGGTCTGAAAACTTGCTAAATATAGTTGCTAAGTTGGCAACACAGTGATAGCCGAGCCCTGACGTGTGTGTCTGTGAAATCGGCACACTGGACAAATGTTCTGTGTTGTTTGGAATTCAAACTGCGATTAAATGCGTGAATTTTTTTTAAAGGAGTCATCACCCGGAAATTGCACTTTTTCAAGTTAAAACGTGTGTATCAGTGTTGGGCCGGTATATTAACTTGCCTGGGAGCCTTTTGTGTGAAGATGGTCGTGTTTCTTTGTTTGGAGGGTGTATCTGTCCGTGGGTCTGTGCTAGCATTTTGAGCCTGTATGATTAACAAATTCAGGACAATACGAGATAAAGATGACATCAACATTTCCACCTGTCAGCCACTCACCTGCAGTGTGATCGGTAAGTCTCGCTGCTGCTGAGGCAACTTTATGTTTTATTGGTTATGAGATCCTGAATGAAGCGAGTCAGATAGCAGCTAACAGCTAATCAGGCTAACGCTAGTTGCTAGCCGGACTAGAATGGCAGTTTAAGACTGTGGTTAAAACCTGTGTGATTTACAAATGACATCCTTATTTCTTATTAAAACTCCCAGTGTGTTACCTGCACCCTGGATGTCTGTAAACGGCTTTGCAGTCGTTTTTCTTTTATTTTCCTGTTTGAGTATAGAACTGCTGTCACTCACGGAGCTACAGGGTTTGTTTACTTTCTGCACACAGCGCTACGTTTTTTTTTTCTCCATACAGCGCTAGGTCTTTTTTTCTCCACACACTGTTGTGATGCACAATGGTAGTGCATGAACTTACTGGGTTAGTGAGGTGTTAGGCTACTTATAGCATCGCCAGTCTACCCCAACACGCTTCTGACCGTCTGGCCTTGTGATGGACTCGGCTAGTGTAAGGTCAGTGTGGCAACACCAATGACTGTAAATATATGGACAGACTATCCGGGAGGTTTCTGAAGAGCTGAAAAGAAGCTCATTGGGAGGTTCCAACCGTCGCCATCTTAGCAACGTAATGCGCACTGTTAGCCGGCTAAAAACCCAGGTTGTGCTACTCTGTGTCTCGTTTTGCCTGATATCTGCCGCCTGTCAATCAAAAGGACACGCCCCTAATTATGAAGAATTTTAAGATGAAATAACATCCAAATAGATAAAGTTGATTTTTTTTCACTCCCCCCACAGTTGTCATGAAGGTAAACTTGCCCTATTAGACCTAAAATGGTTTTTTGAACCAGGCTGCAAACATGTTTATTTCTGCTGTAAAGTTGGCCTTTTTAACATGGGAGTCAATGGGGATCTGCTCTGTTTTGCAGCCAGCACCTAGCGGAGGAGGGGGGGACTGCAATTTTTGGCACTTCCGAATAGGCTTCATTTTTCCAAACCGGAGGTTGCCCCTAGGGCTACACATAAGTTACATCACGTTTCACATCTCTAAAACTCACCCATCAACCATGGATAAATATAGTACATTTGTATTACGTTTTAAAATGGTTTGACAACATGTAATAAAAAAAAAAAGTAGGTACACATTCACTAATTAATTCCATTAATTTGAGTCAGGTTTGTTGGAGCAGAGATACATAGAAAACCTGCAGGATTCCGGCCCTCGAGGACCGGAGTTTGACACCCCGGATCTAAAGGGTAAGCTATCCATCACAGAATTACACACTACCGTTCCTGAGACACTGGTGATGATATGTTTTCTAGAGGAGTTTAAGGGTTAATGTTGAGTTTTAAATTCCACATTAACTGATATTTAGCCTCTTATTGTAATTTAAGGCCTTTAGGTGGGAGAAATTCATAGCAATTGATATTGTTCAAGAAACTGATTTGGACTCCAGACAAATGCTACAAGTTCAGTTTTGCCTCATTTCTGCTGGATCTTTAGTCCATTAAATGAATTATTTCTTCAGTGAAATATCACAATTTAAATATTTCATGTGCTAAGTACTTTATTGGTCGGCAGTCTTTCATTTTTTGGACTAGAGAAGTGTTTTGTTGTCATTATGTGTCTGTTGTCTGCAACAGAGGGGGCTCATTAGTGCTGGCTGAAGAGAAAGTGGCAGCAGCGAAGCTGAACCAGTGGAAGATGGAACAAGGAAAGGAGGAAGATGGGAGGAAAGAGTGTACAGATGCATGAGAAGTTGCAGGCTGTGTAAAGCATAAGTGGGACATGTGACATGCTTTCAGCCAATGGCAACGCAGCTTTCTTCAATCCCTGGCTGCCACACACAGTCTAACAGAAGGCTTGACATGATCCATTTCTCTGTAAGACTCCATCTTTCTGTCGACTCAGTGACTTCTACCTCTCTGAAGAATTGTACTAGAACAGTAGCTCATATGTTCTTCATGTTCCTGGCAGCTGTAGGAGATATTCTGGAGGGACGACATAAGAACAAATGTCCACAGCTCTTCTTGCAGAGGTTTTCTTGCCAGTTCACCAGTTCTACCTCTGGAAGACAGCCAAGTAAGGCAATGTGTGGATGTAGCAGTTATTTCTGTCTACTCTTCTCTGCTGACCTTTGTGTCACTTTCCTCGTGCTCGACAGAAGTGCGAATGTTCAGATGCATCTGGTGTTGATATTAAAACAAAAATGTCCATATCATTTACTAAACTCAATGATTTCCACCATTTCATATCGTCCTGCACTCTGAGATGTTTCAAGCTGCAGCGTCTTGCTGTGAAGACGGAGAAAGCCCACACATCATGTGTTCATGTGTAACAATGGCTTGACTAAAACCTCTAAATTCAGCCGATACAGATTATTGTTCACTAGCGGAAGATTAGAAGTGGTTGTAAGGTTTGTTTTCTCTTCACTTTGAGAAATCCTTTTTAGGACAAAAACATGGGAGGATGGTCGGATCCACAAAGCTTGATTTTCACGTCTGGGATAAGATTAAAAAAGAAATATCTACCATAATTATCAACGATCACAGTTGTGTTATTCCTCATATCAGTGTGATTTTACTTCCTGTCTGTTGCCATGAAGGCCTCCCTATGGGTTCAGAAAAACAACTTGTAAAAAAAACAAAAATATTTCTTACTAACTTTACTGACATCAGGCTTACGTTCAGCGTGAAGGACTTTAAACTAGAATAATACAGCATTGGATTCCTCTGCAGTAATGGAGAGTATTTACTGGCTCAAATCAGCTTTGATGGGAAAACACTGTGTTGCTTAGGGCTGTAAGAGTGAACAGAGCTCGTTTTTCTTTTTATGAAAACAGCTTTACTGACTGCAATGTCACACATAAGGGCTGTAAAACTGATTTCACCATGCAAGACAGCTAACAGCTCATTTTCAGTCTTGCTACTGAGTGGACCAGTCAAAAAAGATCAAACCATCCTAATTATCTCAGAAATGATGTCCAGTTCTGGATGGTGTAGCCCTAAAAACATTGATGATAAACAATCCTCTTCTGGCAGTGGTTGACAATATCATGGTCTTGTCTTAGCAGGTCAACCTACATTTAAAGGAGACATATTATGCACTTTATTCCCAATCTTAAACAATTCTCTGATATATCATTTAAATCTTGGC
>JAOXYM010000013.1:29466076-29486061 GCA_028567055.1 Leptatherina wallacei | reverse complement strand
AGCCGCGGATCGGACCGCCAGGGTCCCCGCCTTTGGCTGCCGCCCAGCTCACTACGCACCCGACCCCTACGGCCCCTCCAGCGGATGGTGGGTCCACAGGAGGTAATCGGTAATCTTCCTGGTAACCTGGTAATGTTCCTGGTAACCTATTAATATTCCTGGTTACCTGGTGTTGTTCTCTGGTAACCTGGTAATGTTGTTCTGATGTTCACAGGATTGTTTTTTTTCTAAAACCATTATGTTTATATGTATTTCATCATCTGAAATAATATTTATTGTCTATTTACTTGCTAAATACATAAAATGTTGTTCATTTGAGGTTGTTTTTACCTGATTGTTAGACCTGGAAGCAACAAATGATTTTCTAGTGAAAAAAAAGTTTAAAACTCACTTGTGTCCCCGTAGTCTTCTGACATCTGGAAGACAAACCAAGCAGACCCACAGCTGTGGGTTTTGATCGTGGTTACTTGCCTTAACAGGTGCTCTGATAAACTGAGAGTCATCACATTCCCAGGAGTCATATAGCTGCTTAAAGCAAAACTCAGCACCCAGAAATACACCACAGCACCTAAAAGACTTCTGCAGAGGTTTCTGATTGTGGCCATGAAACTGAACTAATTGTTAAAACATGATTTGAGATTAAACTGATTTCTTTTTCTTTTTTTAAAGATTAAACAGATATTGAGTCTAGGCAGAGTAAAATTCCTCAAAATCCATTGATGATTTAAGGAAATTTAAATCTTCAAAATCTGGAAGAAATTATTTTCCTTTTAAATTTAATTTGAAAATTTGAAAAGATTCAATATGTTCCATCTGATCAATCCACCTGTTCCACCCTCAAACTCGTTCAGACAGCAAACGATAGCATGTTTTTAACATCGTCACTGAGGAAGTTTTTTTTTCTGATAACAGTCTGCTGCAATACCATACATTCCCCTGTTCTGCTGTTCAATGTGCAACAAGCTTATTTTCTCTCTTATTGCACCTTGGGGAGTTTTCTTAACATTTGATAAAGAAAGCTAGTAGATTCTGTCCAAAGATGTTTGAAAGACTGAAGGAGCATCACCAACTAAATTCCTTTTACAAATGACAGTCTGGTTTGGCGGAAACAGCTCTGTTAGCCTTACATTTAACATCCAGCAGTTAACTTTCCCAACAATTGTAGTTCTGTCAAACTCAGCGATGTACTCAGGACTGTCTCTTCATCCCTTTTCTTCCTACTCGCACTGGATTTCAGACCGTGACTACATACTATCGCTGCAGGTTCTGCAGACCAATCCGGTGTCAACCTGTTGTGTGAATCTTTTACATTGGTATTCATAATTCAGCAGTGGAAGAATACCGTCTGAGGATGGTATCTGGATATGAAAGATTGCTGATATCGACATGATACAGGCATCATGTTCAATTAAAAGGTCATTCATATTGAGTTAACTCTGTAGTCACACATAGTAACAAAAATGGTAAACTAGTGGTAAACATAAGCAGTAAAACACCTTGACTCGTACCTGCCTTCCTTCATGGCCACACTGAAAAAAGAAGACAGTAAAGTCTCGAAGCTTCAATGTAAAAACTTTGAGGAAACAATTCTCCCTCATTTTCCTTCCTTCATCTTTCTGACGAACTCACTGCTTTAACCTTCCTCTCAACTTCTTTTTTAATCCCAGTGCTGTGGTTAAAGCGAGCTAAGTACCGAGCTGCTCCCGCTGCAGGTTAGAACAACCCCTCCCTGCAAGTTTGGTGTTGGGTCCTGTGAGACACCAGTTTAATTCAGTCCAGTAGGAAAAAAACAAGATTTGCTACAAAGCTATGTTGGCATTGCTGTGTGGTGAAGACATAAAGACACATGCTGTATGTTGTATACAACATGTAGAAGTGTTCTGATGCATCAGAAAGTTTCTGACCACCTGATTTTACTGGCAGCTATAAAACAGGGCAGAGTTTGTATTTTCTCTCACTCTGGAATCACAAACCTTTCTATGGATTCTGCTGTGAATAATTTGCTCTCCACAGTTGTTACAATATGAAGAGAAAAGTCTGGATTCTCTCTGTGACTTTTCTCTCTATTTTTCTTCTTTTTAGTGTGTCAGTGCTTGTCTTCCCAGATTCTCTAAAGCCCTGCTGCCATGGTCATTATCTGCAGAGGACAGAAAACAAACACAAAGGCCAGTTTGTCATCGACCATTGGTACCAGACAAAGGCTTTTAAGACTGAGCAGAGGATGAGGAGCGGTGCTAATGATGAAGAACACACCAACAGAGTGGAGAACAGGGATGTATAGAATAAAATGTCTTCTGGAGGAAAAACAAGATGAAAGTTATTTTAAAACACCTCTCCTGTCAGTCATGAGTGGTCCTTCCTGAAGCCTGAGTAGAATTGTTGACCGTGAAGAGAAACAGACTGTTTACCAACTTTCCTCTGTAGGTGTAAAGTCTAGAGAGCAGTTTTTCTGTTAATGTCTTGATGGCATGTTGGGGGAGTGTGGCTGATTAAGCTGAGGCCAAAAAAAAAGACAGCTCAAAAACCAACTAGGAAATGACACACACGTGCAGACGAGCGTGCACACACATCAGCACCTCCCCACACAGACACTTAGAAAGACACCCAACTCTAAAAGAAACACATTTACTTTTACGTTTCTGCAACAGAAAGCCGTGGAGTGTGTGTGGCGTCTGTCAGCGTGCAGCCGAGCAGGCTCAGTGTGCTCAGTGGTGTGAAACCAGGACTGCCTGAACCACTTCACTCTGTTTGCTGAACTTATCTGTGTGAGGAGCTGGGTCACAAAGGGTCACATCTTTTATTTGCCATGCTGATAGACCGGGTAATGAAAAAAGAAAAAAAACCTGAAGACAAATGCACGGTAGCAAGCTACAGTGTTTGATCCGAACGTGTGTTGCTCTGCTCTGCCGACTGACGCCCAGAAGCTTGAGAGCTTGTTACTATGCAGCTCATTCTTTCTTTAGCTTCTTTCAGAGCCTGAGAAAGCTGCATTGCTTGGTAAGTTCCTCATTAAAATCAGATTAAATCAAAGAAAAAACACCTGAATGTGACTCAGAAACATGTTACATGTATGTTAGTTGCTTAAAAACATCTTCAAACTTGCAAAGAAAGTTTTCATGAAATATGTGGAGCTAGACTGTTAAATAGCTTAATATCAAATTCCACTTAAAATTGTTTTCATGATGCAGCATGATGTAAGGCAGCTTTAACACTTAACTAACTTGATTACTGTCCTGCTTTCAACATAGAAATTAATAATCTCTAGATGCCATGATTTCCAGCTGTCTGCTGTAAAACAACTGAAGCACAAACCACATCAACAAATCAAACCAACAAACACAAGCACAAATGATAAAACACAACAACATTAACCAACTGGAAAAGGTAGGTACCGCAGTGGGCAACATGAGACATCTCTGAACCAGAAGTGGAGAGTAGTTGTATTGTCTGTTCCATACATATGTTTTCGAGTAATAATGGCTGGGTGGATTGTTTTATTTGGTTGTTATGGCGATGTGGACTGGAGCAGGGGTCACATGGATGTAGTCGGTGACAGGTTGACACTTTCAAAAGAGATTGTCAGTCGGTCAGGCGGAGGTTTTGCCAGAGAGAGGAGGTCTGGGTGGCTTTTTCTTGATCGCTAGGCTTAAGTGCAGCACATTAAATGATGTCTGCTATCTTCACGTAGTTCGGCAAGTTCAATTACAGTTATATCACTCCGTTATGGGCGTCACCATAGCAACACGTTAATCCCCTGGTTCAGCTGGCTTTTGACAGTAGAATGAGAGAAACAGTTGTTTACCATAAAAAGTAAATTGAGGCCAACATAAAATAGTTTCTATACTTCAGCGAATTTAGCAAGTTTAGTGAAAAAAAATAAACATTTGTTATAAAATGTTTATTGTGTGGGACCATGTTATAAGGAGATTAAAGAACTCGGATCTGTGTATTATACGGTTTTAATGCACTTCGCGGAGGAACACCCATCCGCTGCGTGTCGTGGTGTCCCTATAATGCACAGGTCCTCGTTGTTACATATAGACATATATATATCTATATATATCTATATATATAGATATATATATATAGATATATATATATATACCTGTGCATTATAGGGATACCTGTGCATTATAGGGTTATATATATATATATATACATATGTATATTTTTTTCAAATATTTTTTTCAATTTATTTATTTTTTCTATTCTTTTTTTTTGTTTTATACAGCGTATTGCCATCAGAGATTTGAAGAACAGAAGTTCAGTGAAGCAGATCTGAGTTTAAAGCAACATCCCATCATAGTTACTACAGTCAGACAACTAGCAGCACATTGTGAGGTGTTCAAAGGCTGCAAAATTTCACAAGCACATGGACACTCAGTGGATTGAGATTGGCACAGTGATGGAAGATTTTCAACCACACCAACATTATTTTCTTACATTTTTACCTTTACCAAATACAGCAGGGATTAACAGAAACATGACACATTGTAACCCCCTCCTCCGCTGGTGTGCCCGTGTCACTATCTCAGCCGAATCCTCTGCAGGATAAAGCAGCGGTGTCAGGTAAGTTGCACAACAAAGCTGGAAAATGGCTGGAGTATTTCCTGTCAGCATATATGATTTCAGGTCTGAGCAGTTGATTAAAGCTTATCTGAGATGTGTAAATCTGGTGCACACGTGGACATGTCTCTGTAAGGTCCATTTATGCTCCCTTTACGTACATAAGAAGTATGTCAGTTTCAAACATCAGTGTCCTCATACTTTCATGCGTACCTTACGTTAACCACTACATCCACCCGAAGGCAGAGCTGAATTCACCAACAGTTTCAAACATAGCGACGATGGAGGAGATTATGATGATGTTTATTTTCAGAAAGACACATAAAGAGGCAGTGTAGCAGACAGAAGTGGTCTGTGTGGCCATTAAATACATGCCAGTTTCTTCTTCTTTGGTCCTTTTTCTGGTAGCGCATCAGCTGTCCTGCTCAACACTACTCCCACGGTTTCTGGTGGTACTTATCAAATTACTTACATAAAGGATGCAGGAAATGGACAAAACACTTCGTATCTGTCGTTAGCATGGAGCATAAATGGACCTTTAGTCTCAGAGTGGAAAGCAATGCTTGATTTCATTTAAACTGTTCTTTGGTTAATTGTTTTAATTCTTCATGTTTGGCTGAGTCACATATTTATCTATGGTATAACAATCGTATAACAAAGATTAATATTTCATTATGTTAGCAATTTTAGCTTTTTTTTAAAAGAAAAGTCTTTATCTGTTATTATTTTAGGAGGCACATTATGGTGTGTTTATATTCTGATTCATCAGATTTATCTGTCTGAGATTAAAAAGAGGCCTAAAAGTGAAGGCAATCTGAGAATGAATTGTTAAAGCTTTGTTCTAAAATTTAGAGGCCAATAGGGATCAATAAAGTTTATGTTATTATTATTCTAACTGACTGAATGATGAGGATGTTGAAGAGCTCTCAGTTTGATCTGACATGCCTCCAACATCTCATCTTTCTCTTTCTCTCTGCATCTCTTCTCTCCCCTCGTTGTCTTTAGTGATGTGTGTGAAGGATTTAGTTGACATCCAATCTCATGGCTGATATGGAGGAGCAGCATTCCTCCCATCCCTGTGGTCCACTTGTGAGGTCTATCTGAGCCTTCTAGAAACTGGATTCTTCTCATTCTGCATCCAGCAAGTCTCCTCCAACATTTCAGTCTGCTCCACTATGTGATCCAACGTTTGCTGGATTTTAAGAGACATTGATTATGTTATTCCTTTGATCAATGCTAAACCTGCAATAAGGGGTGTTTTTGGCTGCTTATGAATAAAACAAGAAGTCAGTGGAGTGATCTGTAGCTTCACTAGTCGTTTGGAGTCAGGTTTTTCAGGCAAGCTGTAATTCAACACTTATATTTTGGCTGAGTTTGAAACTTTTCCGCCTGCCGCAAATAAACATGGCCTGAGTTTACAAGATATTTCTCTCAGGCAGCTTGGTTAGTTCTCATCCAAATTGAATTTAATTGTTACCAAACTCTGAGGAAAAAAAGAAAAATAAGTGCAAATGACTGAATTAGAATCTGGTTTGTCAAATCAAGAGCTGGTGGCCCCAGTCCTCAAGTTAGTCCCGAACTTAATCTGAGATGGTGAGAAAGACTTAATCCCAAAGGGCTCATTTTATTCATTTATTTCACCATGAAGACCAGTCAAATAAGAGTCAGTGGTAATTGTGAGGAAGTTATTGTATTGAGTTGCTGCTGTGGCTGGGAATGACCTCCTGAAGAAACCTCTGGCTGAACATCATCTTGAGATGCACGGATATCAGACCAGCCCCCCAGTACAGGTTACCTGGTTGATGGTTTTGATGCGGCTGTCCAGGCAGACTGGACTGTCCATGACAAGAAGAAACTCAACATCTTCCTGATAACAGTAAAGGATGCAGATATGCACAAATCCTTGTGGAAACACAATATTTCTGTTTATTTCCTGCATATTGGTAAAAGTTTCATTTTTATTTCTCACTCTGCTCTGATTTTATTTTCTTCTGAGTTTTTCTTTCCATTCAGTAAATTAAACTCACATACCCATGGGCGATGTTCTTTATTTGCCAGGTCTGTTTTCATTATATTTTACCATATGTTGATGTGTCCTAAAGAAACAACACATTTCCGAGGTAGGTGAATATTTATAGAACTGTGGGAATAAACAAAACTGCTGAGCTGTGACTTGCTGTGAGATCACAGGTGAAGAATTAGGAGGTCCAGGAGGAGCTCAGAGAAGACTTGCTGATCTTTCACACTGAAAGAACAGGTGGTTCATGGAGGTTAGAAGTGCTCAGTCAGCTGGGTGGTGGTCCCAAGGTGCTGAAGAAACAACACCAACCAGCTGGCCTACAAGCGGCTGGGTCTACACACAGATGACGTTGCCGTGGGTTTAATCACCTCTGTGACATGTTTTTATAGCTGATACTTAATTATTTGAACAAATATGCAGGATTGATGCATATACAGGTTTAAGTACCTCAGAATGACTTATTTCATCAACGAGGTCCCAAAATATAGAAAAAAGGACATTGTTCTGACTTCACTGCAAAACTGTCTTTAACGAAGGGTTAAAATGTTGGTGACATTCAAACTGCAAAAGTTGGTAATGGTGTGACATGTTCATAAACCGTAATAACAGTTTAATAATGTGGAGGAGATCCAAGCTAGCTTTGCCCCCTTCTGGTGCTATTCACACAAAGCCAAGCTAAAGCTCTTTTCTTTCTGGTCAAAAACTTAGAGAAAAAAAAAAACTGCTTAAATCTAGTTTTTGAGTAACAGCAAAGGAGTAAATCATCACTCAGTCCTGCATTAAATCACCCTGCAGTTGTGTTTATCAGCTAAAATCAGCCTTGTTTCCAACCTGCAGGAGCACAGGCTATATCAGTGAGGAACAATGACTACAGTCTATCCATCTGTAAGAGGGCTGGACACTCATTCCATGGGTGTAGAATTTGATAAGGATGGTGGGGATGTGTCCACATCAACATCCAGAAACTCCCAAGTTGTCACCATCATTTTCTGTCACAGCTGAGAGATCCTGCTCCTTCTGCAACTTTGCTGGTTTTAAGTTTTGCCTTATAACCCACTTCATCTGTTCTGGTTGATTCTGACTTTTCACAAAGTAAAAAACTTGTTTCCTTATCATGACTCAATGTATTGTTTTATCAGGTGACCGAATCAGAGCTGCAGTTCAGGGATGAGGAAGGTGAGTACTCAGAGTTGTTACCTGGTCTCTGTAATTAAATGATGTTTAATCAAAGTCGTAATATTGTTCAGACTGAAAAAGGCATTTTTGTTTGGTGCAGATCCCTGAGAAAATGGACCTTAATCATTTAAAATGTTTTTAAATTGAAATGAAATAATTATGTTAAAATGAATATTTCCTCAAATATCATAAAGTCGACATAACTTCAATGAGTCAAAATGATCATAAACATGATTACAGCTATAAGGACGATGTTTATCTCTGTGTTTGTAATTCTATATGTAAGTGGTCATATTTTGCTTCAAAGTTTCATTAAACAAAAAAACCCTTGATGTCAGTTCTTGAATAAAATATTTTGTATTCTAAACTTTTGCTTGGTCAGACATCTTTTC
Organism: Leptatherina wallacei; assembly: GCA_028567055.1. Lineage (NCBI taxonomy): Eukaryota > Metazoa > Chordata > Actinopteri > Atheriniformes > Atherinidae > Leptatherina > Leptatherina wallacei. The sequence goes on along the minus strand of JAOXYM010000013.1, from coordinate 29,477,907 downwards.
CACCCAGTTACATTATATTACAAATAGACATTTTTAATAGAGCAATAACACTCTTGTCTTCAAAGGATGTCTGAGGGACATTTTTATGTCACCAATGTCATGATCGTAAGTCCTGCTGTGTGGACTGATGTCTGCATTTAGGGGAAAAGTAATATAGACTAATGTTCTGACCAACTCTGCTACTCCTGGTCTGACACAGTGTCCATGCTGTCTTAAAGGTTTGACCTTTGTCCCTTAGAGTTAGCAGTAATTACTGAGGGTAACAATGTAACCTCCGGGAGCTCTGAACTTCAATCACAGTACTTTAAATAATGAGAAAGGATTTACTTCTCTTGTTTTCACAATGCTGTCGAACTAACTAGTGCTAGAAGTGCCCAGGTCCAGATTTAAACACTGGGGTGACCGAGCTCTGGAATAAGCTCCCTTCTGACATACGTCTCATCACAGACCTGGACCACTTCAAATCTAAACTTAAAACTTATTTATTTAGAAGGGCTGTTAACACCCAGTAAGTGCGATGGCACTTCTGTTTTTATCTTTCTCTTTTCTCTTTTTATTTTTGTGCTTTTATTATTTATCTTACTTTTACTCACGTACTTGTTTTCTGATGGGTTTTTTTAAATTGCTGTTTTATCTTTTGTAAAGCACTTTACCTCACCAGTGGTTTGCTGTAAAGTGCTATATAAATAAGGTACATTTGCATTTATATGTTTTATGAACACGTTTAACACGCTACTTTATCATGTAAAAAATGATAAATTATGGCTCCAGCTTGATAAATGGCATCTAATTCTCCATCTCTTCATTTGTTATTGTGTGTTTACTAAACCTATTCTATTCTTTTCTACAGTCATTAGCAGACGCTTTTCTCCAAAGCGACTTACATCTGAGTCCACCAGCGAAGCCGACACTGAAGACAAGGAGGGGAAAATGTGACCTGCCCACTTGCCACTCGAGGAGGGGCATGATTCGAACCGACGCAACGCAACAATGTCTGCTGGTTTTACATTACTGGTAGTTCATTAGCGAGTTCTCTAAACCACGACTCCACCAGGACTGACTTTGAAAAAAATGCTGATTCAACTTTGCCATTAAAAACCTTTAGAAGCACACATCACATTATCTGTTGTTTCACAATTTATCTAAAGTCTACAGATTGTTTTAGGGAGACCAAGTGTCCTTCTTTACCCAGACACGTCCTCTTTTTGAGAGGTATAAATGCGTCCGGACAGAATTTCAAAGTCGACGTTGATTTTGCTCTATCTCAGACTCAAATACGTTGACACTGGATTTCCCCACTTCTTATTGTTCTCCATTCTCTATACGACGAGCTGGGCTTGGATAAAAAGCTGTTGAGTTTTAGATCTGAGTGTCCAGCATTTAGTAAAGCTTGAAAATGCAGGAACATAAAAATTCATGGACGAAAAAATTGGCATTTTCATCTTGGTGGTAATGCATGAAGCTCAGTGCGGAACATGCAGAGCAGGAAGCTGGAAGCTCACATTACTTCTGCGGAAAGACACAGATTTATTGTTAAAGCTAAATATTTATTATGTTATTGCTTTATAATGGGACAAACACTGAACAGAAAGACACATGGTCAAGATTAATCTTCTCCACCATACTGAAAGTGGACTGGATGCCACACTATTTTCCCCACACATTTAGCCTTACACTTTATTTAATCTTTGGCTAAAGGAAAAAAAAGTTGTTTTATGTATACAAAACAAAAAAATCAGTGAAAGTGTCAAAAGATCAGTTCAAAGTGGACCTCATCATCATTCTGCATTCTACATATTATTATGATATATCATATTATAATAGTATATTATTACATGATATATTTTAATATTTTATTTTAAAAGATTAAAACAATTCTGTGAAATAAATAGTTTCTTGATTTATTTAATTGAAAGGCATTATATTTGTCCACCATAAGGTATTTTAATGAGCTTGATGTTCCAACAAAATGAACATTGTTGACCTGGTGACACAAAGAAGTCGATGGTCTGGCAGAATAAGTCAGTTTTTTATGTTCACCTCAAAGATAAACTCATCTCTTCAAGTTTGGTTCAGAATGCTATAAACAGCAACTTTGGTGAAGTGATCATTGTTGTGATTAATGTCCCACTTCAGAAGTGTTTATGCCTTCCGTCGGAGATAACGATGTTCTGTTTGTCCACTTGAGAAAAGCTTAAAGTGTTCAAACACAAAGTGCTCGATCAAGGCTTTAATAACTGGCATCAATTTTACATGCAATAAATGTCTCATATATGTAGCGTCACTCACTCCACGCATTGTTCTATTTTTTCCTCTAAATACATTCAGAAGCTTTCTTTTGGGAATTCTCAGCCTCTCTATCCATCACGTTGACTATCGTGTCGCTGTATCTCCTTGTGTGAGCAATAACAGCACCAGCAATGCTAACACTAGCCAACCAAAGCCCTAACTTATTCACTCAGCCTGATATGAATCTACTTAAAACTCAGTCATCGACTGCTCAGCCAAATCCATCAGCGCAGGCTCGAGGTCCGCCGTACACGCAGCACTGATAAGATGTTCTCTGTGGTCAAGGCCCGGTGCTGAGGAGCAGAGCCACATCCGCCATCAGAAACTGGATGGCTATCTGGGGCACTTAGACATTTAAAGCACTGGTGATGGACGAAAACCATTAGAAGAATACTTGTGGTTCTGGCAGGGTTTGCTTCTTGTGACTGCAGGAGCCAGGCTGGGACTTTTATGTGATTGGGGCACTGGATTTTTTTTAATTCTCTTTCTGATTATTTGTGGAAGGACTGAGAGCTAAATTGGATGCCTGCCCTTCATCGCTGCTGTTGTCTTTGTCTCTTCTGTCTGTTGCACAGGAAGTCCCTCTGAACATTTGAGAGCAAATGGAAAATGCTTTTTCAGATTAATTCTCAGAACCGGGTCTATTTTATAAGGTATGTATTTTCTGTGGGTTAGCAATGTCAGCTAAACCCATAATGCTGCAAAAACTAGAGAGCGCTCAAGGACAGGTAGCCAAGAATAGTTTGTGTTCTCTGAAGTCAAGCCTCTACAGATGGTGGGGTCAGGGAAACAGGGGCTGCTGGGAGCTGAATCCAGGGGCTTTGATTAAACACCGGCTCCACTGTATAAGGGAGACCTGGTGTGGTCACGTCAAGGAGCTTTGCGGACCACATCTGCTCCACTGACTATTTGCATCCCTGTTAATGTGTGCATGGACAGAGTCAGAAGAGAAAAAACTCCTCAAACAACCAGAACAATGAATTTCAAATGTGGGGAAAGAAAATATGGTGCAGAGATTGGAGGCAGGCAATACGGAGACTGAGATGAACTGTGTTCAGAATGTGCATAAAACAGAAAAAAACGTTAAAAAAGAAAAGCAAGGGTCTCATAAAGAACTTTTCTCTGACTCTGCAGGGCTATAGTGGACTCCTGCAGAGTCTGAGCAAGTGCAGCAGTGTGAAGAGAAGACGTAGATTCTCCTTCCTAACACTTTGATCCAGGAAATATCTCGCCTCTGCATCTCCGCCCTCCACAGGAATCCCAGATCTCCACCGTCACGGTGAAGACTGGAAATAAACATCCTCCCCTTTCCTGGCCTCTGCTACACGGCTTCAAAGATTAGAAATTATTCAGCTGCTCATCTATCTTTCACTCCAAAACGAGTGAAGGAGCAGATTTTTTTATCATGCTTTTCCTCTCCTTCTCCACCTGCTGTGTTTTCTTTGTGGGAAACTACGGCCACTCACATTCTTCCTCTGTTATGGTGCAATCTAGTTTATTTAATAATTCACCAGGCAATCTACCTGTGGCGAGGTTTGTGGACAAACAGCAGCTAAACTGAGGAGTATACACAAATAGATCAGCACCAGTGGGAGGCTGAGAATCCTTTTTAACACAGAAATATCTGTTTCCATGTGGTATACCACTTCACCCAGAGGATTACGAGACTTACTGATAAAATGTAGATAGCACAATTTAACCACCCAGCTTTTTACCCACAGTTATCCAGGCCTTCATCACATCTCACAACAAAGTTGGGTTGGTTTGTTTTCTTGTATTAATGTTCAATGCAAATCAATGAGCAAAGTAAATTAATAACTGAGTCACCTACAAGTGAAATTAGAGGACAAGTGTGGGGAAATGGAAAGTGAAAGCATGTGAGACCAGTTTTCAACTTGAAGTGACGTAAACAAGGTCTGGTACAACTGGAGCCGAACGTGCTGAGATCAGGGAACAATCTCCACCTGCAGACTGAATCACCAATCCCTCATGAACAGAAAGAGTTCAGAAGTGCTCAGCAAAGCCTTTTAAAACTCAAAAATCTGACAGCAGAGAGCTCAGAGCAATAAGACTTCTCAAAGACTGTAAACTGGTGAGTGTGAATATTGGGAATGGCCCTTTGACATCAGTATCGACTGTTCTTGGAAAGGGGAAGCCCTTGGGATGCAGAGAAAAATGAAAAGAGAGATGCATGTACAGCGTACTGGCGGGCCGAGCAGACAGTGAGACACCTGCCATTAAACGTGCAACACCTGTAGCCTGAGTTTGCAACAACAGTTTGGTGTTTTTGGCCCCGTTAATAAATCCTGGATGACGAAGGATATCTCATCCTAAACTTTGCTTGTGTCTAACGTTTGACCTTTCAGTTTTAAGATTAAACTAAGTGTTGCTATTTTAGATTTGGCAAATCTGAGTTACTAAATGGGGCTTTTAGTGTTCTGGGTCCACTGACTTCATATGTTTGACCTCATGCCAAAAATATTGGAGTGATCGTTGAAATGCAATCTAAACTAGATAAGTAGATCAGCTCAGCAGCTATAAGGGTTTTCTTCTTACTTGAGGCTGCTTGATGAGGTCAGGTCCTACCTGCTGAGGAAAGATGTCACAGCTGGACAATCCTAACTTCCTGGATCAGTCGTCTCTTCATCACTTGCACCTTTTTAAGACCTCAGCTGCTCGCATGTTGACTGGGAGGGGATCACATGACCCCTGTGCTGCCGCTCTTCACTGACTTCCTGTTGGTTTTAGGAACCAGTTTTAAATTTTATTATTTGGTTTTTGTCTCCATCATTCTGGTCAGAACTGCTCCACCAATATGTTCCAGTTAGAACTCTGAGGTCTGCAACAAGCTCATTCTGTAAAAAATAAATGCAAAAAAACAGTAATAGTCTAGCTGCTAGAAAAGTTTTTGTTTTACTTCAGCTTTTTAAAGTTTAATGAAAAACATTAGTGTGTATAATGATTGAATTTAATTGAATAAAATCAATAAATATGGTCAAAAACTGCTAAATTACAGGAGATTGCTATATTTAATGTAATTATTCAGCAATTTTATGGAAAATTCTTGTATTTAATCTAGGGGTGGGACTTTAATGCGTTAATTACGATTAATTAATTACAAGAAAATTAACGCATTAAAAAAAATTACACATCTAATCACAGTTTAAGTTCCAAACTACGTGAAACGTTTGTCAGTGCATGATTTCCGCTACACCAACACATCAGACTCGGCTGACGCAGTGTTACATATTTAACAACTTTTTCACTATATTTAGTGAGTTTTCAGACCACTTTAGCGACTTTTTTTTTTTAAAAAAGCAACTAGCATCAAATTTAGAAACTTTTTCTGCCATTATTGGAGACTGACGTGAAAGCGCGTAATGTTTACTCTTCTTAATGAGCAGCTGGTGCTGACGCAGACCACGCCCCCATCCAAAAACCATCAAGCAGACAGCCGTTTTGTCCAGATTCAGGGTCTCAACACTATGGAGAGCACAGCTGAGCACTTCAAAGCCATTTATTCTTTCGTGAAATGAGACAGCCTCCATAGTGTGAGATAAATTCCCCATAGTGCTCCAGCCCCCTGTTGCCTAGCAACTGCATATATGAAAGCGTTCTCATTCTTCCCGCTAATTCCTTCAGATAACTGCATTAAAACACCAAAATGTAGCCGGAAATTTCCTATAAAAGTCTCATTTTAAAATTTGCGTCAGTGGCTGGCTTTTTCAAAACAGAAAATAGCCGGTAAACACTTCATTAACCCGTTACAAATCCCCAAATATTAAATATTACACTATTTTAATCCCACAGTTTAACAAACTTAAAGTTTCTTTTTATATACTTAGAAACGTACTCCTTGGCACCTTGCTGCTCATTCCGTGGCATCAGAGCCTTGGAGGGTAAAGTGCTTTGCCCAAGGACACAACAACAGTTGACTGGGGGAGCAGGATTCAAACCGCCAACCTTCCGATCATTGGACGACCTGCTCTACCACCTGAGCCACTGCTGCCCCATATTTTTATCTAAAGAATACAGGGGAAAAAACTGTAGGACTGTAGTAACATTACAGACTTATTTTTTACAGTGTGGAGGTTCCTTATTCCAGGATCAGATCCAGGCTGATGGAGTTTTTCTGTGGTTGTTCCAATACTGTGGAACCTCTTCACATCAGAGCTGCTCACTTTCTGGTTTTAAGCTTTTACTTAAGACCTGTGGTGGATTTTATACAAAACACAAATTCATTTAATCTGAGATCTTCCTCCACCGTATTCATTCACACACAGCTGCAGCAGCTGGCAAAGTCTGGGCCCTGTCAGAAGGATAACGGCCTCCATTGTAGAGGTTGTTGGGCTGAGATTGGCCCTATCTCATCCTTTTCCCTTTCATACGTATTCAGACCCAACCTCGGGTGATTATTCATCGACTTCATGAGCTTTTAGACATAAAGCGTATGCTTGAGTTCAGTAAAAGTTTTCTTATTTGCACAATTTTGCTCTGACTTTCAACCCCTTCATGCCATTGTCATGGATTTCTAACACTTTTTTAAATTATTTTATTTTATTAATTTAATGAATGTATTCTTTTAATATATTTTCTACTATTTATTTATTTCATATTATCTATTGATTATCAATAATTCATTTGATATTTGATAACAGTTTATTTTATTCAAGTCTTTTAGTTCACTTTTCCTTGATTTTCAGTGTATACATTTTTATGTTTGGAAAGATATTCAGGCATTAAGGGTCTGAATACAGTTAAATTTGACATCTATTGGATTTCTTTTACTTTTTTATTGTGCTTTACTGTTATATGTCCATGGTACAGCATTTTAGGGGACAGCGGCCGTTGTAAATGTGCTGTATGAATCTTGACTTCGACACAATTAATGTGAGCATTTTGATGACATCTTCTCTTAATCTGCTTGCAGAAACCTTTAATGTGAATATGCTATCCGGTGATATTTTTCATGTAAAATCAAAATACCTGTCTGTCTCTGAAGATCTGAAACTTTGTAAATCAACAGACAGTATATTCCAAAAATGTTGAATATCACATAAGGTCCAATAATTGTACAGTAATGATCATGTAACACTGGTTTCCTCCAGACACAGGGTTGTAATGTGTTCATGTTTCAGAAAGTTCACTAACAAAACTCACAGAATGCAGGTCTGCAGGTAAGGTAAGATATTCTCCTGCAAAGTTAGCTGGGGGAGCTAATATTAGATCTTTTATATTTCAGTACGCCGTTGTTTACTTTCTCTTGTGCTGCAGAAGCAGACTGTTCATGGTGAACAACATCAGTTACTGGTTTCTATCAAACAGAGCTGAATTCATACTGTTTTATAAAGACAGAGAGCCAAGGAAGCAATAAAAAAAGAGTTGTTGAGATGCTGAGTTCAATCATCCCTCACCAACTAAAAGCACTGCTCTTGTCGTGTGCTCATTGGCCATAATCAGCTAAACCAAGTGCACAACGTCGTGAGGAAGCAACTGAGTATGTGGATCCAAACTGGGGCAGAGCTGAGAGAAGGAGAATGCACCCAGCCTGTTAATGGATCAAATCTGCCGTAAGAAGACACAAACTCTCTCCTCGTCTTTATTTATGTCTGTTTTGGTTCTTGGATCTAGCTTGACTGACACGTCCTGACTTCTCTGCTGGATTTCAGGTGGGAGCATTATATCATCAGCTTCTGGAGAAATAAAACATGAATGAAAATGTGAAACATGATTTAATATAATCATAAAAGGCATCCTCATGCAATTATAGGTCAGTGTCCCATCTCAGAAACCTTAGTGCAGCAGTTTTCTGTTCATTTAATTGTTTTTCTAACATAGGCTATGCCTGCATCTGCCCTTCACAAATTGTTAATTAGGGATTTCTTTGTGCTTTTGTGTTTCAATGGGTGTGTGTGTGTGTGTGTGTGTGCGCACGAGATGAAAACACACTGAGGTGGGTAATAAATAGCCAGCAATAGGCTGTGTAATGTGTTTGACCACATGGGGATCTGCTTTGGAGGAAATGAAGGAAATTGTTCAGTACAGCAGTTTTCAGTGGAGGGAGGGAGGTGTGGCGTTGAAAAAAGAGGAAGAGAAGAATGAGTGCAGCAGAAAAGAAAGAGGATGCAAGGATGGAGGAGTAGTTGGCTCTCTGAGCAGAGGAGGAGGTGGAGGTTGCAGGTGTGATTAGTGTGTCTGACTTCCAACATGTCCGCCTGAGTGAATAAACTGATACATTACAGTGATAGATGGTATTCATGCATTTTAACAACTTCCCCTTCTTTTTTTTATGTTTCTCACATTCTCATAACGCAGAGGCCTCAGTGTCGCTAGGAATGCTGGGAATTCTATCTCCATCTCCCAGACCTCAAATAAAATATTTGGCCCTACAGCAGGATGCTCACACGAACCATTCCCTCACATGTGATTGAGCTAATGGAGTCAAACCAGCACAGAGTGCGATTTGTTGCAAGACATCGTCCTCCTCCACACAGGTCTGTATGCACACACAGGTAAATTCACCCTGACACACTCCGGTTTGCATGGACACATATAGCTGCAACATGAATCCCCCCCGCTCCTCCCACCCAGTAGTTAAACAGCATTCAGAATAACTTCTGAGTGCCAATCACTCCAAATGAAAAGCACAAATTAAACTCTCACACTCAAATGCATAATTAGACCTCTGACTTGGCAGTGGAGCATGAATGATTGAGGGTGGAAAGATGAGTGCCCATGCAGTATTTTATGCTTTTAGAGGTGGATACACATACACACACACACACACAATCTTATTACACTGTGCTGGAGAATGTCACGGGCCAGAAATGGAGCCACAATTAGAAACATTCATGTTGAATGTTTTCAGCTAATAGGAAAACCATATATCCATTCTAACAAGACACATGAAAGCCATTCCCAGACTCGCTCATGGTAAATTTTCCAGGCACTCTGGAAAACAATGATCATGAGGCAAATATAAAAGTTATGCAAGTGCTGCAAAAACAGTCACTTTTACAGCAAGAATTAAAAGCTGCCTGGATCATGACGGGAGCAGAGACAAAGCTCTGAGATGGTTGCAACGTTTTCCCCCATTTACTCACTTTTAATCAACAGACTGTGTGTCTAAGGGCAGTTTGTCTCTGACCGCAGATTTTCCACAATGTTCATGAGCCATCATGCTTATTCATGGACAATAGACGTCCCTGCTGATGTGGTTACACTCATGGAAACCTCAACAAACCCCGATGGGGGTAATATGGTAACTGCTGGCCTTTGTCAGACAACGCTGTATTAGTTTCCCACTAACAACCAGAGAACATGATATTATGGCTCATGGAAATGGTCTTGTGGTGAAATTATAATATGTAAATACAAATATTGGTCCAGCATCCATGGTTACTGCTTGTGTCCAGCAGCGGCAGCATGGTAGCCTGGAACTGTGGGACATGTCTGCACTATGTTTGGAGAATGAACCTTTAACAGATCTTTATTTAAATTATGTCATTTCAATGGGATTCTCTCATTGGAGCAATGGTTTTGCTCTGATCTTCTTGCAAAAGCTTTTGCTGTCACTAGAAAGACCCCATGACCCCACATGCCAGCTGGAATCTAGATGTACTGTATTTAGAAGTTTAGTCCTAGAGTCCGTCCTCACCAGAGGGATGCAAGGAAGATTAATATGTTACCTCTGTTGCTATATTATTTTATTTGATGACAAGCATATTCTTTTAAATTTGGAAGCAGGATTCCTTGTTTTCATGCTCAGATATTGGCCTGATTTCCTTCAGAACTCTGCTGTCAGACATCATGCATTGAGCACTTCTCCTCACCCTGAGTATGTATAACAAGTATACTGTTGTCATATGTTGTGTATTTTTCTTTCACAGCAGGTGTTCCTGTGTTGGTGCTTGTTGATTTCTCTGTACTGTCGCCTCCCTGCCTGGTTCTGATGGAGGTTTCTTACAATTAGAGGGGAGGTTTTTTTCCTCCACTGTTTCCTGTCTGGGAAGGAGGATTTAATTTGGGTGAAGGTTTGATGTCATTTGTTGGTTTCCTTTGCTAGGAAAATTAACAATTCAGCAATCCAACAATTGTATTGGCTTTATTTAGACTATAAAGAGTTGTTGGACTGCAGGGTGGTGTAATAGTTAGCACCATCACATCACAGTTAGAAGTTTCTATGCTCTTCCTGAGCTGTACTGGATTTAACTGATTGTGTTACATGAATATATCCACTGTAAGCACGTCAGAAAAAATAGTTACCTAATTAATTTAAAGATACAAATAACTGAGGTTCTACTTCAAACAAACTAACACTTTACAGTGACAGTAAGCACCTCAGGCCTGTCAATCATCTCAGCATCTGCAACAGCACACACACCTACACACCAACATGTTTTGAAGTTGTTAGTACATAATTACAACATAAATCATGAATATCTCATTATAGTACAGAGACTAAACATCGTGTGCATGATTGATGAATCTGTGTCTAGACCCCTCCCCCCCCCCCCGATGTGAGCAGATAAATACCAAAGCTGGTTCATTTTCAATGGATCCTCATGTAACGTTAACCTGTAAGACAGTAGTGCGACAGATTAGGTGTTTATTTAGGTCTTTTATTTAGGTGCATATGAAAACTGCACAAGAGAATAGAGCATGTGCACAGGAAACTACAAGCACTTTAACATGATTGAAAGACACATTGTGAGGAAGTATTTCTGCATGCGAGGGACAAACAGGGTGTTTATGTACAGAGCATCGTCCTCTGAGAGGCGATTAATCAGCTGTGTGAAAATATGCCCCATCATCGAGACAACAGTGGAGTCACCACGCATCATGGTCACCCCTCATTCACTTTACTTCTGAGATCTTCATATATTTCACAGCAGAACCACAAAGACATTTTATTGTTTTAAATATTAAAAATATTGTTTTAATTATTCAGAACCAAAGAACATGACAATGAGTTGTTGCCCATGATGCAGCACCAGTTTAACCCCCCAGCTTAACCCCTGGAGATGAAAATTTAACCTGTATTTAATCCCTGTAGTTCCTGTAAATCTCAGTCATCCTGCCACAATCTCAAACCAGAGTGGCACCATTAAGATGACGTATGTTTATTTATCTGTGCGATGAAAGTTCTACTGAATTCCATTAAGCAGAAATCATGTGAAGGGGGCACTTTGAGGTAAAATGAGTCTACTTGTACTTCTGACATACCTCTACAGCAACAAATGATGCTGCATTGGTTTCCATTCTGATATTATTCCTTATCACATCTCCAACCAGCTTGATGATATCATTCTGGATTCTGTTTGACCAGCTGAAACGCTCCAAATGTGTAGCAAACACATCATCTTTTTCAGCATGTATAGTTTTACACAGTTTCCCTGATTAGAAGAGCTAGTTTTCCATTGTTTCCAGGAAATGCTAATTCTTGTTTGGCTAGGAAACAGGTTGAATTAAAGCCGCGAGCGGCGATGGAGGCCCTCGCACCTCTGGCGCCGCTTGGCCTATTGCACCGCCTCGTCCCCACG
>JAOXYM010000013.1:29438633-29449442 GCA_028567055.1 Leptatherina wallacei | reverse complement strand
CTATCTATCTATCTATCTATCTATCTATCTATCTATCTATCTATCTATCTATCAATCAATCAATCAATCAATCAATCCAGACAGCCAGCCAGCCAGCCAGCCAGCCAAGTGCTCCATCTATATGACCAATCGTTGTCTGTGGAATAACAGTGTTTATGGCAGCCGACCACTTCATAACTTTTTAGCATTATTGAAGTAAACTCTATGAAATCATAGAACAATCTTTGAGGATTGATGCTGGAAATACAGTGGCGTCACACTTTAACAACCTTTTGTTTTCACTAGCAAAAGACCCGAATGTGACAAAGTTCGCCCATGTTCCTGGATGTTTGCACCTGCCCTGCGCCTGTAAAGGATCCTTAAAAAAATTCCTGTATCCAGGCGGCGATCCAGATCACCCCCAAAATCTAATCACTTTTGTTCCTTATTCCATTTTGGAGATTTTCAGAAAATTTCATCAAAATCCATCCATCACTCTTTGAGTTATGTTGCTAACAGACAGACAGACAAACCAACCCCGACGATAAGATGATCTCCGCCTTGGCGGAGGTAATAAAAAAACAACCTGGTTGTTGTTATTCTAGCAGCCCATTTATCTGTTCCTGAATGCATTCATGTACTGAACTTTGAGAACAGAAAAGCCAGAGGAAGATGCCAGACTTCCATCACACACATCGACAGGTCTGAATTAGGACATGAAGTTTTACAGTTTTACTTGACATGGACTCAAAGACAGAAATCAGCTATCACAACGACTCCACTTCACCTGGATGAGCAGTCTAAACACTGACTTCCAGAAAAAAGACAGGTCCAATCAGATGAAGAATAATACAGGAACTGACAGGTAACCTAGTATTCCCAGCTCAGCCAGTGTGGGACTGAATCTGGATTCTGTGATCAGTTTTTAGATTTTGTGAATGATATATGTTATGCATGTGCCACACAGGATGAATTCACTGGCGGGGGTAGCTGGAGATGAAGCACAGCATTAATTCTGCTTCTCTCCTCATACTTTGTTTTTCCCACAGTGCTCCATCTGCTGTATGAGTGGATCACGCTTTACTTCTGCATGCTTCCTGTCAAGTTATCTTTTTATTCTGTCGGCGTTCATCCTGGGAATTTTTTCATTCGGATGATGCAGTTGTCAGCTTCCTGGTGTGGTTGCCTGGCAGAGTGGATGCACTGTTACGAATACTAAGGCAGCTTTCCTGTTTCCCGTATTGTCCTCGTACCGGCACCCTTCCTCACCTTCTTTTAGTCATTACTTCATTTATTGGCAGCAGCAGCTGTAAAGCAGTTAGTATTATTTCCTCCTCATACCTCCTGTGGTAAACATGTTTACACAAATGTCAGCAGTTGATCAGTGCAGTTGTCTGATAATTGACAGATCAGGAGATCCTTCCTTTACATCCCAGCACACATCAGTTCATCCCTCTGTGTCTTTGCTGCCGCATAAACACACTCAGTGTGTCATACAAGCTGAAGGACTTTGGAAGTTTTTTTTTCTTTAAAAGGAAAAAAAATGCAGCTTCAGGCAAAACAAAAAAATAAATTCAAAGAACAGAGGGTGTGAAGACCGACAGCATCTCTCCTACTGAGCTGGAGAGGATCAGACTTGAAGTGGAACATTGATTCTGAACAATGCTGCTGTTGTTGTTTTCTTTCCTCTTTGTTTTATAGTTTTCACTCAAGTGAAACATGAAACTATAACATCTGGCTCAGTACAGACAGATAGAAAAGAGAGGACGCGTTTCCTTCATGATGGACTGGGTTTTTACCATTTCTGTGAGATCAAAGATGACAAAACAAGCATAAAAAGGAAAGTGCCAGTTTTTAGATGCTGAAAGAAAAGTTTTAAAAACAGGATTAAAAATAAAATGAAAGTAGAATGGATGGAAACTCAAAATCAGATAAAGTATAAAAAATGTTTGTTCCATCAGTGTTTGCTGTGAGTGGATCCATCCATCTGACGGCAGCAGATCCCTGAACCAGATCCAGGTCCCTGCAGGACCTCTCTGAGGGGAGGCTGGAACTGGACTTAGTTAAATTCTGATCTTCTACATTTATCTGACCACTCAAAGCATTTTATGCTACAAGCCATATTCATCTAGTAACACACACTCATAATGCTTCATTTGATCAATCAATCTTTATTTATACAGTGCTTGTAAAACAGTGTGTAACTCAAAGTGCTGTACAAACATAAAAAAACAAAAAACGGTTGTTATATTTACAAGTCACCCCAGCCCACCCACAGACACAGTACGGAAGGGCTATCTGTCAAACACACACATTCCTACGCTGATGGACACACTCATGGTCAGGGTGGAGGTGTGTTCTGTCTCCAGCTGTTTTCTGAGGAAGCTGATTGGTGGATGACTACTTCCTCCTGAGCTACAGCACCCTACTCTCTGATGTTGAGATCAAGTTTATGGACACAAACAGCAAAAGTTAACCAAAGTTTGTAACAGTCAATAAAACTTTACAGCAGCCAGTAAGGTGATGATAATGAGAACCGTATAAGCACATTAAATACAAGTAAAAGGAGCTGCCGGAGTTCAAGGGTCTCCTCTGACTGTCCGGCACATCTGGAACATCAGTGACCTTCTCTCTCTGTTTTATGTATAGTGTATTCACTTCATCACCCTTTTTTTTCTTTTTGTTTTAACCAGTTTAACTTGTAGAATTTTTACATTAGCTTGTTGATAAATGTGAATTTGTACTCCCACAGTCCCACTGTATGAGTGCCAGACAGATATATGGTTTGGCAGGTCACTTTATCGTCACTTGTCTTTATTTCTTCAGGTAAGATGTTAAAATGAAGTTCATGTAAATTTTTATGGTCCGTTACCCTCTAAAGTTTAACTCGGGTTAACATTAGCCTTGTATTTCCAAAGTGGAGAGCATTGCGAGAGCTAATGGTAGCAACCGTTGGACTCGGAGCTAGCTGCTCTTCTGGACAGGCAAGTAACAACAGAAACGTTATAAGTTACTTCGGCACGTTGTTTTCCTCAGTGTGTTTACACTGCAGATTCGGTCGCAGACAAGGTGGGGAGTAGAGGTAGAGGGAGGCGTGGAACATGACACAGCTTGTTTTGGTCTACAGGCAGACTTTGCTGTGAAATGCTTTCATTCATGTCTCTTTAAATAAAAGATTGAATCGTTGGATATTTGAAGCCGTGTTTCCACCAACATACCCAGGGATGGGGAGCTTTGGTCCAGTACCTGATCTCTGTTGCGTTTCCACAGCAACCATATCCTTGACACCCATTTATGCTTGATGCAGCAAATGGAGCAATACCATCGGGAACTGCGGGGGCAACGTTGAGCAGTGTTGAGAAGGACAAACTAGAGAAGAAGAAAAGGAAAAGGAAAAAAGATGGCATGAGTTTTTGAGTTAAAGTCTGTCTGGGTGTGTTGGGTGGTTGCAAGCAACGTTATAGCAGTGCATTACCGCCACCAAACGGTGTCTGAAACTGATCTCAGAACATGGAAGTAAACTCCCACATTAGTCATTTCCTCTCAGCAACAGGGCAGCCATCTCTGAGTCCATTAGCAGCAACCAGCATAATAAACATGACTTGTTGCACCGTGTTCAGCTTGACAGCAGCATGGAAACGCAGGATTTAGTGTTGGATTGACAACTTTTCACTGAAACTTACCATTCTGCTGTTGTTTGGTATAAAATTCTTTCTGATCCACTTCTGTCCAATGTCCCTGTCCTCTGCATGGAATCTGTGTGAATCGAGAGGTCTCTGACAGAACTTAAGGTCTGTGTTCTTCACATTCAGTTTTATACTTCACAACTAAGTTTTCCATTGCTGTTATAGAAACCAAGAACTGCACAAATCTTCCCAGATTTCCTCGATACCTTTAAGAAAATGACCCAATTCTCTATACAATTACATCTCACAGGCACAAAGTGCCACTGCAAAAATGGCCAGATTAGTCTATTGGCTGGATAGCAATAGATACATCATCTACATAATAGTATGATATCATAGCATGATGTGACAGCTTCCTTGAATTACAACAACGAAGAAGGCGACCCAGAAAGGACCCAGACGAGGAAAATGGTGGACATCCAGCAGGTTGTGTTCTTTCTTCTTGGCTTTAAACAAAAAAAAAAATCCACCGTATATTTAGACATGGAACTGTTCCTGCTTTGTTATCAATGTCGAGTCCCACAAGAAATGACGATTCTTTCCACCAATCAGTGGCCTGCAGTGTGTCAAGCTCCAACCTTTAGGGTTAGATGAGTAAGATTTGGACTCCAACAGAAGCGTCTCAAAAAATTAGTTTGGATCCGACAGTCTGGCACCCTTCCAATTCTGAGCTGATACCGTTCTGCTAATTGAATCTCTTTTAACTGCTTTTCTACTTTCATAACTTTCACAAGGTCTGTTAACAGTATCTGTTGTACTTCTGGGCCCCTTAAAATTCATCATAAGCCAGAAAGAACCTTGAGAAGCTTTGTATTGATTAACATCGCGTCATGCGTCTCTGTGAACAAATCTGTCTGTAGCTGAGTTTCCATGACAGTTTTTCACAAAATAAAAGTGACATTTTGACAAAGTACAGATTTGCAGGTGTGTCCATTAAATGGTGTTTAGCACATAAACAGTAATTCTCATAAAATCTCGTCCAGCTAAACTCCACTTTGAGGAGGATGGAAATAAAAAACATTGTGTGTTGGAGCAGCTGTTTTGGTTGTTGCTGTCCTCATCAGAAGGCAAAAGCAGCCGGTGATAGTTATGAAGCAAAGGGAGCAGACACGAAGAAGGGATTTTTGAGAAAGAATTGTCATCTTGTCAAGGAATTTTCTAATTCCTCTAAAACTCTGCATGTTGCTGTTTGCTATTTTTCTCTTTAATTATTCCATCTCCTCCTTCGTCCATACATCTGTACTTGATATGAACTGGTCACGTGAGCCCCTACGTCACATCCAGTGATGTTTAAATGTGAAAAGTGTTTCCATTGCACTTTTGCTATTTACTTTTACATCAACACGTCTGAAAAATTACCTCATGAGAGCATTCAAACTTTTCAGCCATATTTGAGAGGTTTTTCAAAATGTAGGAAAGGGTTTTGCACAATTCTACTGGTAATGGAAACGTAGCCTGTGACTCCTTTTAGTACAGCAACACTTGAACCACAGCGAGCTGTAGGTAAAACTCAGCTGCACCAAACAGCGCCCTGCTGCAGCGTCATCAGTACTGCACTGATTGCTGCTTTGATGTTGACAGTGTGTTCAGAATGAAAGGAGAGCCAACACCTGAGTGCCGTCACTAAACCTGCAGCATTTACAGCTTCATGCCACAAAACACCGATAAAATCACACACATGGGAAATTACAACCTGGATTTTATTGACATGAAAAGCACATAAAGTATTAAAAGCAGCTTAAAAGATCACAGATGAATAAAGAAATGATACACCAGTTTATTTATGTAATGAAAAAGAGGCAGCCGTGGAGGAATGTGTTTTCTCTGCCTCCCAGTAGAAAAGCCTCAGTAGTTCTTCCAGAAAGCATGCTGTCATCTTAGTAACCTGAGAATGTTTGTTTGTGTTGGTTCCTTTCCAGACTGAAGGTTGTCTCCTGATCCTTCCTCGTGTTTCGACTTAGTTGACTGACAAATGGGCTTTGAAGTGAAATAAGAAGTAGTTGAGTGGTGCCCCTGTCTCTCTGCAACACAGGCAAGTATTTCACTTCCGTGACGGTAATTGTTTTTGACAAGTCTTACTTCTAATTTCTCTCCTTTTTTACCTCTTTTCGTATGTCAAGGAACAGGAATCTAATTATTCGGATGTATATTTTCATAGTCTTGTAGTGTTTTAACTGAATCACAGCACAGAAATATTCAGACTTTTTCTCTTTTCACAGTTTTTAGTTTTCCTGGTAAGAATGTAAGTCGTCATCTCCTGAGACCGACTTCACAAGTGGTCCAGGGTTGTAATTCAAAAGATGACGGCTGGGTTAGTGATGTATCATCCAGAGGTTAATCTGATGTTTTCTATAGGGAATTATTTTATGAATTAGCTTGTATGAACAGAGTTTTTATAAACTGGAGGTGGATTTGTTTTAACTGGATCACAATGAATTGGCTTGAGTTGATTATATCTGTAAAGTAACTTGAGATTACTTAGTTGTTTCCCTCCAAAAAGTTTTGGGGGGGACAAAACTTTTTTAAAAATAAATAAAGATAATATAAATACATTTTACTATCATTAATTGTTGTTTTTTTCCTGGGGTTCGTTGCTTGTGGCCAACATTGTGCCTTGATGGTGCATAAGTGAAAAAAAGAGTTTTCAAGAAATGATAAACATTTCTTTCATAAACATGTAAAATAACAACAGCTTCAACAAATTACAATAAATACAATTATGAATGTAAAAGTCTTATATAAGGAAGTCCTTTAAAGGGTTTTGTGTCTGAGTGTTGTCTGGAGGCAACAACCCATACATGTCTAGAATAGTCTGAGCTTCATTTTTCTAACTTTACCCAAACTATGGATGTAAACAAAGATCCCAAACCTTTACTAAACTAGAAACTGGAGTCAGATTCAACAATTTGATCACAGTTGCTTCATTTTAATAAATGTTTTTATCAGTTTTTTAGATCTGTCCTATGTGTTGCCGTTATTTGTCATGTTGTTGCTCAGTGCTGATGGAGCTCCGTAAAGCAGTTTTTACCCTCTTCTTTTTAGAAACAGAGAATGTGGCTAAATTCCTTAGATAAAAAATGTATGAAAATTGTAAGTAAATTAAACAGAATCACTGTAATAGTCAACTATGTCCTACAGAAAATGTTACTGCACCATCATCATATTCATCTTTGTTGAATTACAAAGACATATAAACACACTTTTCCTGCAGCATGTTGATCCACTATGGTTCAATGTTGCCTGAAGACAGTTATGCAACTTTCCATCAGGGCAACAGTTGGATTTTGCATTAATCAACCACAAATAAAGATTTACACCAGACAAAAAAAAAGGCAGGAAATGGTGTTTTAAGCTGGCCATAAAGACCGATGGTCTTCCCTCCTTTTTAAAGTCTTGCATCATTCAAAGAGATGCATTTAAGACCAGTACTGTACCAGTCCAAAAATCAGTGTTATGCGAGGGTAATGTGGTGCAATGAAGGGTTTTGAGTAACTCTCCATAGGGTCAAACTTTCTATAATTTCCTGAAAATATTACAAATATTAATCAAACTTAAACAACATTCAACGCCTTTGGACATTCGGTCAACATTGATCACTGTGCAGCGGGTTGACAACAGATTTCACAGCTTTAACATTCAATCACCTAAAACAACATTCATTTTTCATCTTAACCTAAAATCAACTAATGAATTCCCAGCTGAGACAAACAGTCTATTTAAACCTGCTCAGCTGCTACACAGTAGAGTACATTCTTACAATTTAAACACATCCTTTGTGATGTGGAAATCATCTGAAGGCTTGTTGGTGGGTCATCAAAGTGAGAGTGTTTACCTATTCCTTAAGAGTGTTAAAACAGGCAGCAACTCATCAATAATGGTTACTGGAAGGCAGGTTGGAGAGCAGATTGCTATCAAAGGACTGTGAGAAACACAAACATCCCTACAGGGTCTGTTTGGTGACTCGGGTGGGAGCAGTCAGAGTTAAAGAATAACAAAACAGCAAGTAACTAAATGGAGAATGCGTGATGTGTTTACACTCAATAGTAAACACATCCATGAAATGAATGAATAGTATTAAGATATATATTAATTACATACAAACACTTGAATAAAGGGAAGAAGGACTCTGGTTTGGGAGCATCACTCCTGCAGAAGATGTGCTTCCTCTGTCCAAGATCTTCAGCACACACTGAGATGGTTGAGTGGTTGAGATGAGTGTGAGGTGGTCTAGATGTAGGTCAGCCCCTCTAAAGCTTGTTCCATCCTCCACAAGAAGCGAGAACTTTGTTCTTGTTCTCGAGGCCGCAAGAAGAATAAAAAAGTTTGTTTTGGTCGGGTCATTTCATACTCTACGAGAAGTTTGTCCGAGACGGGGCGGGGATTACTGCGTCTGTGTCTTTATGTGCAACTTCGTCCATAACAGTGCAGGATTGTGCACACGGCAGAATCCATGTCTTTATTTACGTATGTAAATACATAAATGTATCCAACATTTATGTGTTGGATACATTTTTGTACTTTCTCACCACCTTGATCAGATGTTGATTAAAGGTGGAAATGCGAAAGTTACAACAGTTCCAACCAATCACACAATACTTCTCGGAGCCCCAATGAGAAGAAAGTTCTGCCAGCCTGATGTGTCGGGAAATGTCCTCAAACACGTCCGGCGAGAACACAATAACCTTATTTTGTTCTTGTGGCCTTGAGAACAAGAACAAAGTTCTCGCGGAGGACGTAAGCGCCTTAAGTTTCAGGTCATGGTTCCTAACCAAAGAGTGAAGGCTCCCTCCAGCTTGGAAATGAGTCTGCCTCAATTGGAGGAGTTTGAGTATCTCGTGATCTTGTTCATATCTTGAAATGGTAGTGTGGCAGGAAGTAGGAGGGCCTGGGCATGGATTGAACCCACAACCTCCTGGGTGAGAGTCATGTGTGCTGACCAGTCAGCCAAAGGGATGTCCCCCGCGCATGACTCGGCATGCCCGGGCCCTCCTTCATCCTGCCACAGTAGGTTGGAGTTAGTTGACTGATGCCCTGATCCAGGTCTAGGAGGAGATCCCTCAGGAGAACATCCGTGTCTCATCTGGGCCATGCCCAGGTACGTGGAGGCCACACACATACGACATCTTGATGAATTTCTACTGAAGTTGGGTCAGCCTGTGATCTGATCTTTCCACTTTTATTTGGAGTCTGAATCCAGACCTCCATGGATTCATGATTCTGATTTCCTTTGATCATTCTCATGTTATTTTGTTTCTTTCATTCCACTATGTAATAATGAATAAAGATTTCATTCAGCAACATCTAAGATGTATTACTTAAGTGTTCCCTTTGTTGTTTTGAGCAGTGTGAATTTAACTGGCACATTTATTTATTTCAGAGGACTCCTGTTTTTTTATTACTGATTTATTTTGGGGAATTTTTAATGTCATATTTATTTTCCAGCTCTTTTTATGTTAATCTCTTAAATCCAGATTAAGTGTCTGGATTATGAGTCACAAGTTACTGGTTCCCAGGTTTGGAGCTGAATTGGATCAACCTGTCTGGCTTAATTAGATAACCACACTATGTAATATTTAGGTAGTTTTAAGAACGGTTGGGAGCATGATTAGATTAAAATGAACTCTCACACAACAACACGTATTGCTCATTTGTCAAATAAGGTATGAAGCTCATCATTCAGCTTCAATACTGCACGTAATGTTCCTTTGATCTGCTCACTGTGGAGAATGGAGCTATGTTTACTCAGGGGAGATGTCTCCACACCAAACTTGACTGAAACCTAAGAACACTATGCATATGTGGCCCACTACAACTAAGTAATGACACAAAGACTGTTTGGGTAGTGTTTATTGATCTACACTGTAGCCTTCAGTTCCCATGGAAGAAATAAACAACTGATTTAATATTTATGCACCAAATGCCACTTTTGAGTTGCGGTTATTTATACCACATCTTACAAACACAAATAATTTCCCAGGACAGTTGTTGTTAGAAACAAACACAAAGCTCAGTTATATTTTTGGTGGCTCATGTCCGTCTGTTGTACATGCTGCAACCATACAGAAACCCTCTATTACTACTGTTGTTATCATTGGTCTTGCAGTGAAGGGACTTTTAGTGAATTAGTGCTATTTTTTTATCAAACTGAGACAGAACCCTCTACCCAGGGTCATCTGTAGCTGTATACCTATCGATATGCTGTACCCAGCTACAGTGGGCTGATAAGGGGAAACAGTCCCGGCGGACCTTCACCATTGTGTTGTGAAGAATATTTTTTATTTTTGAAGCTTCAACAGCCTCTCACTAAACCACAGCAATGGTGTGTTGCGACCTCTAAAATCCTACATCACAGTGGTCCTACAACAGGCTCAGCACTCCGGTCTTTACATCTGCTGCTTTTTCCCCAATCTGATGAAATCCTCTGCAAACATGACAAAAATACCCCACTTTAAATAAAAAAGAAGCTGAAAATGATTTATGTTTTTTCTTAGGTATAACATTTGGAGATGTCTCATGCTTTGGGTTTTTAATTAACTGTAAAAACAACATCAATGAAGAACTGTGTTCATTCATTAAAGGTCCCATATTATGCATTTTATCCCCAAATTTAAACAATTCTCTGATATATCATTTAAATCTTGGCGTCCTGCTTTGGTCGAATCGGCTCTTAAGTTTGACTGCAGCCGCTTCTCTCTCACCTACCGAGAACATCTCCAGGCTAAGTTTCGTTTGCAGGGGGCGGAGTAGGATAGAGGGGGGAGGGGGGGAGTAGGATAAAGGGGGGAAGGGGAGCCAAGCAGACGAAAACTCCGCCCACCCCTCCCCTCCGTGTTCGTGAAGGCTTTGCTGAGTTTAACAACATGGCTTCAATTTAAAAAAAAAAAAAAACATGGCTTCAGTTCCCATGGTAACACTGTATTTTTGCAACAGACAGACCGACATCCTCACTAAGGTAGCTGTTAGCACGAACAAGTCCACACTAATAATATAAACATTTTTTGCATAATCTTGTGAATACTTACATTCTGCTCCTGTGAAGTTTCTCCACGGAGAGTTGGAACAGAGCATCTTTCAGTTTTAATTTTGTGGAGAGTCCAGCCTCTAACTGTCCAAGGTTTTCAAAACAGTCTGGTTCAAAGTGCTC
>JAOXYM010000013.1:29387280-29397615 GCA_028567055.1 Leptatherina wallacei | reverse complement strand
TACAAAGGTATATATATATATATATATATATATACATATATATATATATGTATACTGTATATACAAAGGTATATATATATATATATATATATATATATACATATGTATATATATATATATGCTGCTTTGTGTACTACTGAAATCAAAATTTCATTTTGATTGTACAATGTATGGTGTTTGTTTCTAAATGACAATACAGGAAGTCTAAGGCTCAGTCCCCCTGTTCCGTCCCCCCCCCCCTCCACCCCTCAAACAGTCTCCTGCTGCTCCACATTCCCAACATTGTTGGGTGGTTTAAAACAACAGATTCAGATCAGAAGGGAAATAAAAGATGTTCTGTGGTATGAACCGGTGTAAACCTGTTCCCTGAGCAGCATTTTTTCATGTGCCATGAAATAAATAATTTTCTGGGTGCATTGAGAATTTTTACATGGATAGCTAGTCAGTAGCTCAGATGTTTGAATCGAAACCCACCACTGTCTTCATATTGATACACTTTTTTTTCTAATTTTGTTATGTGACCTTACAGAAAGTGTTATTTATAAATCCATCTACCTGAATTTTTTTATTTGGCCGCATGACTCGGAACCATTTGCTCCTCTATTTAAATCTCTCCAAGCCGTCAGGCCTGGCCGGGTGTCTGACACGGTGGTGAAGAAGCTTCCCTCATCTAAATCAGCCACTTAATCACACCATTTAATGCATTGTTAAACACATTAGAAGCCTGGTGCTTCATAACACTTCCCGTTAATGTAGCGAGTAAAAAGGGCTTGAAGGGTTAGAGCAAA
Source organism: Leptatherina wallacei (assembly GCA_028567055.1). NCBI lineage: Eukaryota > Metazoa > Chordata > Actinopteri > Atheriniformes > Atherinidae > Leptatherina > Leptatherina wallacei. The sequence goes on along the minus strand of JAOXYM010000013.1, from coordinate 29,396,827 downwards.
ATTAGCCATTGACAATTAGAATGATTATATAAATCCAAATAACCTGCGTTTTTTTCTTTCACATTCATCCCTTATTCAGCGGCCCTGGTCACCCGACACATGGCGGCTCAGCCTTTTATCACACAACAACTACTTTTACTTAGATGGACGACCTTACCTGACCTCTCTTTACAGGTTTTCACTCAGTGTTTTTCTCCTTGTCTCTCTTTACAAATGGCTGATAATTAGCCTGGCGAGCGACAGCGGAGTCTTTTTAGTGGAGGCCACAAATTGTCTTGCATTATGTTTCTTTTGTTGCATGCATGGTGTTCAGAGCAGCTCAAACAGCTGCTGCGTTTATTCCACTCATTTGTTTTGACTGATTCTTCCATGTTCCTTACTGTTTGTATAGCTTCGCCCGGCGGTGCTGATGGAGGTGGCTGATAAGACAATGAATGGTGAAGAAAACACATAACATAATACCATTTTTGTCTGATAGCAGGGATTATGAAAATTGCGTTTACCTTTCCACTACCCACCTTTTCATCAACCGTCCTATTGACCTGAGCACCTGAGGCAATCGCTTATATGAATACCTGTGCTTCCATCTATCTCAGGTGTGTGTGTGTGCATATGTGTGAATCTGTCTGTGTTTAGTGATTTGAGTTTGTGTATTTGTTGTAATTTTCCTGAGCTTGTATGCGCTGCGGTGCTCGTTGGTGTGTGTCGGAGATAGTTCCTCCTTGTGACGCGGCTCCTGCACTTTCATGCTATGGTAACAGTGTAAGCACATTTCTTTTTTCTCCTCTGCAGCCTGTGGGACTGAAACTGGAACTAAAGGTCAATCTATGACAAGTGCATCTGCCACGATGAGAATGATGTACAGCTCGGCCACAACAAGCTACGACTGTGTGCGTGTGTGTGTGTGAATATTATAGATTTATAATTCAACATATGTGGAAGTGAGACTGTCCTTCCAAAAACAGCCCCATGGGTCATTTGTTCATGCAGAGAATAATGAGCTATAACTCCAGAATATTAAAGAATAAGTGACCTCTGATGCATGTGAAGCATCAAAATGGTTCCCGTTAATGTGACAGTGTTTCTGTATAAACTCAGTATTTTAACTCCAACCTTCAGCTTTGTCTCACCCTAAATGACTGTAACCATAGTTTTACTTTCTGAACCTGACCATGAAATGAGAAAAGTGTAGTTATAACACACTCTCTTTTTATTATGCAAAATGACTCTGAAAACAGAAACAGTTGTTTCTTGGTCTTGCATTTCTGCCTCATGACTGAAAACTTTGTGAATAATGTAGCATCAGGAGTGTTGTCGCCACACCTCTGGTGACTCACTGCAGAATAACAGCTGCAGAAATATAAAAACCAACCATGGATACATTCTGACCACACTTTTCCACTTCCAAACATTTATTTCTGCTTATTACAGTGAGTAAGAGGACAGAGAACTTACTTTAGTTTGGACATGATGAATTGAGGTTTTCTTCAGGTTTAAGTGAATTCATGTACACAAGCCAGTTTTAGCAACACAAATCCTGATGAATCATCACTTCCTCGTTTCCTCGCAAACCCAAAATCTACCAGCAGAGGTTTTCAGTTATTACAGACTGGTTGTAGTCCTGTAATCTTACATCAGGGTGGTAAACTTGGATGTTGGGCTCATACCTGATCCATGCCTGCTGATGGGGACTGTGCCTACATTACGTTTGCTGTATTAATTCTGGATTCAGTCTGAATGTGTTTGTAGGCAGGACTGAATTCATTTAGATTAGTTATTGATTTTACTGTAAACTCACTGATTAATACAGGAAATCAGGATTTAGAAGCCTCCACCGCTCCAGCATCCTGCTCTCCTTGAGGGTAAACTTTTACCACCAGTTACTACCAACCGGTCAAATATTTTAGAGCTGAAGAAAAGGAGAGAGCTATCATTTAAAAAAAGCCCCCAAAGATTAAACTAGTATTTATCCTTCTGTCTGTAGTGTCCAGCCTTCTATTTATCTGCCTGTCAAAGCTATCTTTACAGTTCAAACTGCTGCAACAGTTTCTCAAGTGAGAACAAATTGATCACAGACAGATTTTGCTCCAGCAGACTTCAGGATGCTCATCAAACAACACAAAGTCCATTTTAGAAAAATGCTCCTTCAGAGTGTTTTCTAATGATCCCAAACAACCAGTCTGAGACACAGTTAGACCTGCAGGGAGTGCAGCAGTTTTTACCTTGGAGTTTCAGCTCGCAGGGGTTCAGACTTCTGCTTTGGCTGCTGGAGAATTGGATCTTTTTATTTTTCATTAATTCAAGCAATAAAAGATGTCTTCTAGAAATGGAAATGGTTAGTTTATTGTTCCTACTGTTTATCAGCAGACCTGTACAACACAGGGCCACATTAAGAAAATATTTTTTTCACAGACTTCAAGAATAAAGTCGTAATTCTACAAGAAAAAGTTTTAATATTACAAAAATTATGTCATAATTTAGCAAGAATGAAGTCATAATATAACCAGTTGTTTTAGAAGAGGAAAGTTGCTGAAATGTGGGCAGTGGAGGATTTCATGACATTGCTAATCAGCTGGATTGTGTCTTGAGAAACTACAGAACCCCTCTGAATGGCCGGCTGATGCATCCATCGATAACCCTGCAGTCGACCGGCTCCAGCGATCTACCCCCTCCACAAAAGCAGCGATTTCCTCCCAGGATGGCGGATCGATACTTTGGAGTTGATACTTTGATGCTACTTTAAAACAGTAAAAGTATCGGAATTGATGCTCTTTTGAATATTGAGATACCACTCTGCAGATAAAAACAAATGCCAGTTGTTTTCAATTCTGAGAGTTTTAAACAATAAAGCTGCAGTGAAGTCACCGTGTATTCTTTCTGTGTCACATGATCATGGCATCCAATCAGATATCATGATGATACTGCTACTGTTAGTGATATTTGTTATTTTACTGTTTTAATGCAGGTTATTGTGCATTATGATTTATATTTATCATATTACTATTGTGTTTTATTTTCCATTGATTGTGAATAATATTAAATTAATCTGTAACTTAATAATGTTGTAATTTTAAAATATTTATTTAATATTTAAACCTTATCCTTCAAAGAAAAAAGTACAATAGCCTAATGGTATCATATGGACAAGAACAATGTTAGTATCACCCATCCCTAGTCCACTTGGTTCTTTTGTACGGAAAAACTTTAGGAAATTCTCCACGGCCCTCATTAGAACAACTTTCCTCTTCTTAAATAACTGGTTGAAATATTACCATTTTTTTTCTGGTAAAATTCTGACTTAATTTCTGTAATATTACGACTTTGTTCTCGAAATCTGTGAAAATGTGGCCCTAATACTCCGTTATACCTGACCTGTGTATGTGACATGATATTTTTACATGGTTTACACGTCTTCTTACACCTGTTTCAGACATACATTGCTTCCTCATGATAACTGTATTTTCTATCTCTGTTGCAGTCATTCTTGAATTTTAACAAATAACACATATCAGATTAAAGAGCGAGAGCTCCCTGAAGCTTTACAGTAATACATATTCCAAAGAAGTTATTTTCAAAGATTGTTTTCACCTATAGAAATGTTTAAATAACTGAAAAAGTTTGGTGAGTTTTCCAACATGTTTCTCAACCAATTCACACAAACACTAATAAACTTCTTATCATAAACTACGGGAGCTGTCACCCAAATGTTATAACGAGATAATTTTTATTGTAAAAACATAAAACTTATTACTTCATGACATGATACATTTTGTGTATGCCACAGGCAGATGGAGTCACGGACTGCTTCTGTCTCCTGGAAAACTGGGAATCCATCACGGTGCAGCCAATGTTGATACATCACAGGTCAAAAGATACTGGCTAGTATTTCATAGTCAACACAAAATAGGATATCTGTAGCTGACAAGGTTGTAAGAGGAAGTCCCGTCCCACCATCAGAGGACCAGTGAGGAAATGGAGAGAGGTCAGCCTGTGGTGTCAGATAAACTCTGGCTACCAAAGCTTTGCCTTCACAAACCATCCTCATCTGCTCGTCAGGTCCAATCATAACAGAATTAAGACAGAAGATGAGATTTCACGGGATGTGTGAGAGTAGCATGCGGACAAAGAAACAGGAAGAGAGAAGAAAGTTGACTTTTTGGACAGAGCAGCTATGCATGAGCAATGATAGAGAACAACATAACTGTCAGCACCAGGAGCCCAACAAGAGCACAATCATCAAACTGAAGACTCTGTCTTCGTGTTTCCTGTTTGAGTTAAGCCTCCATGAGTTGCTGCTCCCAGTCTGCAGGGTGGTACAATGAAATATGATGATTAGGAGATAGTACTGAAACAGAAACACACACTGGATCTTTGATGATTTCTGTCTCGTTGACAAGCCTCTTGTCTTCATTTAAATATGTTTGTTTGGGTTTTAGGTTGGGAGGGACTTGGAACCAGTACTGAACTGGTATCTGTAAGGACACACAGGGCTGCTATTGGTATTAATGTAATATAAATTAAGATAACAAAATCAACATTGTACAGTTGTCATTAAGTTGTCTTATAATTGATTATAATGGATTTAATGGTAATGTTATAAAAAGTACTTATTTAAGAAATTGAGGGAAAAAGTTGGACTTAAAAATATTTTGATGATGAAAAATTTGCAGCTGTGATGATGACAAAGCTGAATAAGTAGACTATTCTTTTCTAAATGAGTCCTGACCAGAGCAGGGATGGAGGACATGGACTGGGAACTCTCAAAAAGAACTGTAGACTGGATGAGATACACTGTAAAATCTAACTAGTGGGCTTTACTTTTTTTATTTTATTTTTTTTACTTTTTACCCCTAATTTGTGAATATAAGTTAATTGCCCTCCCCATCTTATTTACATTGATTCAACTTAAAGGTCAGGTAGGAGATCCTGGAAAAACAGTTTGAGTAAGCTACGTTTTGAAAATACACAGTTCAAATGTCCAAACCCCTGAAGCCACGCCTCCAGAGCACAGAAACACGCCATGCCTGTTCCTTAAGGGTTCATGAGCGCTGAGCAGCATCAATTGTTTTCTCCAAAAGTCATAAAGACATCATGTTATCTTACCTATCAAGTAGAAATTGGGCCACCATGACATCACTTTGCAGCCATTTCTGTTGCTTCAGTTGAGCCACCGATGCACACGGTGCTCTTGCTCCACTCCACCTTCAGCTGTTTTTTTGTTTGCAGTAGCTTCTCCAGAACAGGTTTTCCTTTCCGACTCGATATAGGCACCTTTTCTGACATAATGTCCCTAATGTTTAAGCGTTAAATGTAGCTATAACTAGCCGAGCTCTGGCTCTCACGACATTGCCTTTGTTTACAAGTGCTCCAAGCCTCTGACAGCATGCAATTTGTGCATGAAGAGGGGAACGCGCAGAGGTCGTAGGGAGTTATTTAAGACATTATATTGAATCTTTTTTATGAAAACTAATGTTACATTTTACAGTGTAATCCTTGAACTGGACTGAACTGGAATTTCCCCACAGGTCTTCTTATCTTATCTTATCATCTTGACTGAAATTAAACTCACCACAAACAGTTATTAATGTAATCTTGTCAAAACTTTTAGGGGTGTAGAGATTTGTTCCAGATTGTTTTTTGGCCAAATTACAGAGATTACATTTTATTCTTGAGACCTTTGATTGCTTTAATCATGTTATTAACACATCATCAGAAAACAGCAGGTTTAATTTGAGGCTTGATTTTTTTCTATCTGAATATACAAAGTTGAGTTAAAGATGTGCTCCAGTCTGACCTTGTTTCCTCTAGAAAGCTTTTTTACTGTCCTTTTTCTTTCCTCAAAATGATGTGATCAATTTTCATCTTTCAAAACAACCTCCTGAAATACAAATCAGGTCCAAGAACCCTCCACTAACGACAGACTGTTGCTGATCACAGATAGGGAACAAGGTGGAAAATGCCTCTTTTCCTTATTCCAGTCCCTCTTTTTCTATCCATCATCTCAGTTGTCTCTCTGATCGGTGTGAAGGAGGCAGTGATGGATTGTTAGGTTTGCATATTGCCTCCTTCCTCTATCACTCTAATGGAAACACCACAGAGGTGCCTGGGCTGCGTCTGATATCTACGCCCTGGAGTGATGTGATATCTTTATCCATCTCGTAGCCTACTTTCACCTGACCATCAGTGTATCACATGTGGCTGCTCACAGCCCAGCAGCTCCAGCCTCTCTCTGGACAAATGATGGAAATATGCTAAATAAAACCTTACTGTCTTTCCAAGGAATATGCCTTGAGGGTGGGAGTGACTGCTCCCCTCAGTGAAACATGGCTATAACTCAGAGAGAAAACCAGCCTGTTTATGGTGAAGAATGTCGGTCTTTGATATGTCACAATAAAATGAAATTAACTTCTGATCATTTATATATGACATGGAGGAAGTTCAAGGACCCTTTGTTCCAACTTTATTTCTAAAGCACTTTATAAACAACACAGATGATCCTCCACCCAACCAAGGTGAAACATTACAACAATAAAAAGTCAAAATAAAATAATAGTTTAACAAAGCCTTTAAAGTCCAGCTTGGAGGGAACAGTAGCCAAGGTGCTAGCAAAGAGATAGCAGAGATTCTATCTGTTCAATCTATTGATGTAAAAGAGGGATGGAAAAGCTGATCTCCAAGGAAATCCTAATGGACCCCATGTTTTTATTTTAGGGCTTTACCATGACGGGCACAAATATGTAAAAGCTGAAAGATGTTGATGGATATGTCTTTTCCATTATAACAAAGTTGCTTTAGCCAGAAAAATAACCAAAATACTAAGGCCCTGATTTATCAAAGGTTTGCGCCTCTTAAAACACACACAAACTTCATAACGGGCTCAAAAACATGTTCCAGCTGATTCACTAACCTCTCGCAAAGACGAATGCGCCCGTAAAACCGGCATTGCAATGCATTTTGCACTTTTGCCTTGAATGAATATGCAATTTGGCCATTTCTGCCAGAATGCGCAATATACTGGGAGGAGTAGATGCAAATAATCAGCCTTGCATGCGCAATGTGATTTACTAAACGTGGAACTGATGCGGTGGCTGTTTTTAAACAACACAACCAGTCAGGTAACTATTAGTAGTTCATATATCAAGCCTCACATTGTTTTGATAAGGTATTCACCAAATGAGTTGTCAATTAGCCATTCTGCTGTCTCTTTCACACATTTAATGCGTGATTCTACTAAGACGAGAATTTTTATTTATGCAAAACTTTAGATGAATATGCATGAATGTGTTCTTGTGCACACAAATACTAATTTACAGCTCACTTACACCGTACGTTTCCTTCAGAAAAACTAACTTGTCTACTGATAGCAGGACATTTTGAAAGGGCTTGATGAAGGTAACTCATACCACAGTTTCCAAAGCTTCAGGGCAGTGCCTGAAAATTCAGGGTCACCTCTGAGCTTCATTTTTGTCTCTGGGACGGCCAACAATAACTGATCTGCCAATCTGAGAGAGCTGAAACAGATAGGAAAGGTAATGTGGAGCAAGGCCATGATGACATTTAAAAACTAATCACAGATTCTAAAATCAATCCTCAAACGAACTGGAAACCAGCTCTGTTTCCTTTTGTACCAGTTAAAACCTGAGCAGCAACATTTAGAAACAGCTGGAGTTGAGTAAGTGAAGTCTGACTGAGTTCAACACGATGCAGCAGTGTAAATGACTCTGACGTAACACTGCCCAAAACAACTGAAACGTAACTTCATCAGAAAGTATCTTTCTGGGTGAATATAAGTCTTTAATTGATTTTATATATATGTATATATATATATATACACATACATACGTGTGTGTGTGTGTGTGTGAGGCTGCAGAGGGTTCTGTTTTCCCTTTAAATTGAGTTTAGAAGGAAATCATCAGAGTAGGTAACTACCTCAGGATAGAAATTAGAGTGTAATATCGCCTGAAAAGTCCCAAATGATGTGTCCAATCCCAGTTTGTGAAAGTCGCTTCAACAAGCTTGTGATGCCTTTATCTTTTCAGGCCTCAGGTAAAACGGAGTGCTTCGTCTCCATCTCTTAATCTACTCAGTTTTTCATCCTCTCAGGGAAACTCTGGGGTTTTATAGAGCCGAGACTCAGACATCTCTTTGTTTTTTTTGTACTGACTTGGTGAACACTGAAATGTTGCACACTGAAACAATTCCTATTGCATCTTAGAATGTCACTTTCACAAAGTTTGGCCACATCCCGGCATAAATATCTTCTATATGGCAGATTATTAACATCACATTTAAATAAAATGTTATCACTTTAGATATTGATTATTTAACACCTGGATGTTATTTAACAACATTTAGTCGACTGCTAGTGGTTTCTCCTGTTTGCTAATTATTACATCCATCCATCCATCCATCCATCCATCCATCCATCCATTTTCTGTACCGCTTAATCCACGCAGGGTCGCGGGCGAGAGGCAGGGTACACCCTGGACAGGTCAATTATTACAACCTGTAATTTAAATGGATCTATTTCATTTCCCTCATTTTTTCATTTGAAACTTAAAGTAAATTGCAAACGAATGAATCAATCTTCGTCTTCAATTTAATTTTTTTTGTATCATCATTATTATTATTATTTGGAAAAAAAAAAAGAAAAAAAACTATGCTACAACAATAATTTCCCCCTAAGAGGAATAAATAAAGTATTTTTCATTTCATTTCAATTCCTCTCCGGCCCTAAAGTGTATCCAGGAAAATTTCCATGGGGTAAGATAAGACAGAAAGTAGAACGAGTTGGGTAATCATTTACTTACTGCAATGTCCAGCAGGATTGTCGATAACTTTAATTAAAATCGGTGAAATGTAGGAATTCTTGGGTGTCTGGAATCCCTTAAAAATCATTTAAAAGTTCTTTCCAAAAACAAAAGTGCTACATACGTTCAAGAATATTATACAAGATATGAACTTTTAAAAGGAGCTAATGAGTATTATAAAAAGCAGAATAAAAAGTATTTTATCTCGCAGAGGAAACAAAGACTTGTAACTACTCATGTTACAGAGTAAACAAGCATAAGTTAGCCAATCAACACAAGACTGGCTGTTCTTGTACTGCTGGTTCTGCTGGCTGATATAACAGAGTTACCCACCAAATCGTAAAACTCCACTTAATTAAACTTATTGACAATAAATAGTCAAGCAGATAAGAGCCAGTTTCCATAAGAATTGTTCACTTCTGGATAGAAGCATGAAATTTTGCAAAAATGCAGTCAAATATATCCTGTTTCATACAAAAACAAGACTCGTGTTTAGATTATTGTAATGACTTGTATGTTGGGTTGGACCAGGGCTTCCTGCAGCGCCTCCAGAGAGTTCAGAATGCTTCAGCCCGCCTACTTACAAAGACTAAAAGGCACGAGCATATCTCCCCTATTCTGTGCACCCTACACTGGCTCCCTGTCTGTTTTCATGTAAATTTTAAGGTTTTATTGATTGTTTTTAAATGTTTGCAATGTATGGGCCCATCTTACTTGAGTGAACTTCTGCACCCCTA
>JAOXYM010000013.1:29358388-29369323 GCA_028567055.1 Leptatherina wallacei | reverse complement strand
GCTCTTCCGATCTCACCAAGTATGAATGAATAATTGGATTAAATGTAAAGTGTCTTTGAGTGTCTAGAAAAGCGCTATATAAATCTAATCCATTATTATAAATTAATTCAACTGGATGGACAGATCCGTGTTTTTTTTAAAGAATATTACATGACCTATAATAATAATAATAATAATAAGACACATGTGACATTATTGGTAAATAATAGAGCTTTATGTGGAAGCAGTTTCTGTGATTGGCTTTAATTTCATTCATGAAATCCAGAGGTGAATCTAACCCCACCACCCTCTTCCTCCAACACAGCCTCCATATATGAGACTTTCTGATGTGAGGGGGTCCACTCCACTAAAATGACACAGGAATGAGCGGTAGTCTGGAAAACTGGCTGGGATAAATGATAGCCCACTTCACTCATGAACCGCCTCTGACTGTGTTCTTTGTTAAACTATTTTCCTGACATTAATAAAAATATAAAGAAATATCATCACAGAAGAGTTTGGGGTAAACAGCTGACTCTGAGCCAGAGGAATACACATCACCAGTAAATCACAGGAGTTTTTCATTATTTATCTTCTGTGTATGTAAAAGATGGGGTTTTACATTAAAAGACACATTCAAAACTGATCAGATCAGCACATCAGAGATGATTTCACATGAGCTGCTATGTTTTGTTGAACAGCAACAGTGGAGCAAATAATGTCCCTCATCCGTGACTGGAAACTCAGAAAATGTATGGTTGGAGTGATCTTTGATCTTTGGCTTGACTGAAATGATCGGTTTGCTGTTGTAAACTGCTCCTCTTCAACAGACAGAAGAAAAACTGGTTGCACATTTAACACTACATGGTGGAGGAAGAAGAGGAAGGAGCAGAGGATGAGGGGCCGGGTGTGATGCCGGTGGTGTTTCCATTACAGTACTCAGGGTCAGGGAGATATATGAAGTCTTGTCACACTGCAAAGGTTGAGCTACGGTCTCTATTGGTGCAGACAGTGACCGCCAGCACAGGCTTAAACATTTCCAGATGTCTGCCAACAGCATTGCTGGTGCTGCTTCCCTTTGGAAGCTCATGTTGGGGAGGGGTTCTGGGTAGAGTGGTGAAGCCTGCAGCACTTTGTAAGGGAGAGTAATGAATAGGAAATCAAAAGATGAACACAGACATTAAAGTCTTTGCAGAGGGAGTGGGAGAGTTTGGGATAAGGCAGAAAGGAGTGTATGTGCATATCTACATGTTTTGAAAAATGGGAACGGAGACATTAAAGTCCTTTAAATTTCTTCCCTCTGAGCCTCTTGCCCAGAAGGGAATCTTTAATTCTGCTCCCCAGCGTGCCGGCTTGCCGAGACTCCAACATCAATCACAGCGTTTCATTTTTTTTTTAATGTTCGTTTTGTATTAGCATCTTGCATTTTGGTTCATCACAAGTGGTGATGAAGAGTCAAACACATCGTCTGGGCAGCAGCTGAATTATGGCTGCTGTAGCCTATAGGTCAGGGTGAATTCTGACAGGAAGTCAAGTTTTGGGGAAATACTTTTCTAAAATGAAATTTTAAAGTTAAAACTCAGGGGAGGAGAAACAACACTACGGCCAGAATTCTCTGCAATTCAGCTTCAAATAGAGATTTAAAGTGGATAATAAACCAGAAAAATTTCAAACGTGATCATCAGTGTTTTGTATCAGCTGTCAGAAACAGTCCTGCTGGTTTCTGTCGGGTTAAATCTATCGTTTCAGCTTGGCTGAGACAGAACAAAGCTAATGAAATGCTCCTCTAAGGGTTTCTGAATTAGAAATGCGGAACATCATGAGAAGATTCGACTAAATCTTTGGGTCACATTGCATTACTCCTTATGAATGAAATATTTCCTTTATGTCTTTTTAACCAGATCCCCCTTTACATGAATGAATCATGAAGGTCTGGTTTCCATGGAGATGAAGGAGGTTTTATAGGGAAGTATTCTCTCTTCCTATCATCTACTATGTTGGGCTTCACTTCTTTCTGGACCCTCATGGTGTCTCTAAGGTGAATGTGGGTCTATCCCTGGATCCTCCTGATTCTGACCATTGATAGAGGATCATCATCAACATCAGGCTGATTCCTGACATATTTACCTGATAACACCTGGAAACCTTTTTACCTTCTACTGTAGCACAGTTCCTCATCACACATTACTCATTCCTAGGACTACTTTACTCATTCCTAAGATTACTTTACTCATTCCTAGATCAATCGGGCTGCTTTCCTCCAGTTTTCACTTAAAGTAATGTGGTTTTCTTTTAGGAGGAGATAACCAAATTCACCTGCGCTCTGAATTCACATTTTACTCTGACACAGTAACATCTCTATTCTGACACTTCTGTAGTAAACTCACACATCTCTGATTTCTTTTGAGACCAAGATTATACATCCTGCCGTTGTAGTTGTGGAGAATTTATTTTCGGTATTTTGGGTCATTTCAGACCGGCGGCAGACAAAATAGACCTTGTCAGGAAGAGGTTAAATTCCTAGGATAGCAAGGGAAACCACAGCATCTTCTAAAGCAACTTTAGTAGAAGCAGCAAGAAACAGAAGAACAGTCAGAATATTTTAAAAACGGATCCCCTATTTCCATTCCTGACCACCTCCACCACAAAACCCACCAATCTGGACCTTTAGCACAGAGGAATGTTGGTGAGCCTCAGGCTGTCTCTGTGGGCCCTGTTTCCTCCTCCGTCTCGCTTCCACCTGTTGAATATCCCCTCCTGTCTGCCTGCTACACCCTCTGAATCAAAAGTGGTTTCCAACTTTCCTGTTGTTCCCAGAGACGATCAAATAGACTGTAAATCCACAGAGAGTGTAACAGTCGATCGCTGCCTGACTCCAACTGCTTCTTACAGCTCGTTTGATGCTAAAAATGTCTACAGTCGTGGAAATTACAGGCAGCTTAAATAAAAGCAACCACTGAATGACGTGTAAAAAGACAGATATATAAAATCCCCATTGGGTTACAACAGATATTGTTGAATTCGTCCCCCATAGAAGAGAAAACAATCCAGAAGCAGCTTGCATTCACACAATTATTCAACTTAAGTCAAAAAACAAGAATATTTTCTTGCTGCATCATCTGTTATTGGGACTCATCACCCTCACCACATGAGCAGGTGGGCTTTATAAATGTTTTTCTAACCATGATCAAGTTCTTCTGAACACCAAACCAAACCATTTGTTTTAAATGCCAAAGTCAACTGCTCCTGGATAACACCTTTAAACACTTGTCCAAAAAAAGTCACCACTTGGAAAAAGTCATGTGGTCAAATTTCCGGCTTGTCCAATATTTTCAGAAACTATAACTAAACTATAAGAGACAGAAACTATAAGTCAGGGGTGGGGGCTGTGTGTTTACATTATGTGGGTGTGTGTATGATGATGTATGTGTGAAAAAAGAGAGTATGTTCGGGTATGTGTTATTGAACTTTTTACACTTATTATTTTTGAATAATTGTTTTTATGATGTAAAGCACTTTGTGATGCATCTGTATGAAAAGTGCTGTATTTATAAAGTTTGATTTGATTTTGTTCATGTGAAAAATAGCATAAATAGTAGCAGAAAAAACTAAAAAGAGAACAAAAGAAAAGAACATGCGAGATATTCAAACCTATTTGACCAGATTCACTAACATTTCCTAATACAATAACAATGTTCTGAGTTAATGCTCGGCTGAGGATGGAAACGTGACCCGGCTGTCTGTCACAGTCAGAGAAATTCAACATTATCGAAATCCATTTTTTACTGGGCCACAAAATTCTACAACTGGTTACCAGTTTAGTTGAAAATCACACCTGAGAGACTGGAGTAGGTCAGGAAATTAAAATTATACAACCACTACACCTCTTCTACCTCCAACCACATGCATTCCTAGCCAAACTGCAAATGTATTCATTTCCCCTCCACAGAGATCAGATGTTTAGGTTTAATCACTGCGATTAGCCTCGCTGATAAATCCTGCAGCCTCACAGACCTGGTTTATCAGCTTCTTCCATATATATTTCTCTGGCTGTCACGCAAATTCCACACCCAGATTCCATGGATGAAGGCTTGTCGCTCCAGGAGTGTCTGTGGGCCTGCCAGCCGGGCGAACTGAGCCCAGTGTCTACTGAACAGATGGCCAGTCCATCACAGAGCTAACACAGATATAAGTTACCATTCTCCTCATAGTCATAGCAACAGACCATTTAGACCATCACCATAATCTTTTAGAACGGTCCGAATAAAATGATTTGGATGTTAACCAGTTAACCTTAGATGCACACTCCACACAAAAAAGCTGAACCCCTGATTAAACTGGGACCCTTGCTGGGAGGCAGTTGACCGTGGAGAAGAAAAACTGGAATAAAAATTGATCTCCATGAGAGCCATCATCAAGGAGTGCAGCCTGGGTTTGTGGATGAAGGGAAAGAATCAAACGAAAAGGTAAAGTATATCAATACAAAATGAAGAATAATATATTATGACATTTTTTCTATGTTTTGGGGGGTTATTGAAATGTCAATTACATGCAAGAAACATCACATAAGCTATCTTTCTTCTTAAACTATTAATTCTTCAATGTTTTTACTCATTTTAAAGTGAAAAACTCACTTCTTTGTTTCTTTTTAGCCTCGGGAAGCTTTATGGATATAAAGGAAATGGAACTTTGTGTCTTCAAATGGCTGAAGTTACTGCTCAGCCAGATTAGAGTTAAAGGTAGGAAAACTGTTTAAACAAGCTACATTTTGAAAGTAAACAATTCAAAAGTCCAAACCCCTTTCTTCAGATTGCCACGCCTGCAGAGCAGAGGAACGCGCAATGTTTGTTCCCGAGGGTTCACAAGCGCTGAGCAGCATCAATTGTTTTCTCCAAGAGTCATAAAGACATAATATTATCTTACCTTTCTCCAGGGGAAAAGTTCTGGCTGAAGCTTTTTAAGCGGAGCAGTGCACGAGCTCTGCCCGGCAAGCGAAGCTCATTCTGGGCATGCAGCAGGCTGACAGCCACGGTCCCCCGGTTCTCTAGATGAAGAAAATTAGTGGAAGACCATTTAATCCTACTCCTTCGTGATGTCCCTGATAGTGCTGCACCTTAATTTTCCACCGTTAGGTGCCCTGAAACATGGGAAGTAGAAATCGGGCCACCATGGCATCACTCTGCAGCCCTTTCTGTTGCTTCGGTTGAGCCACCGATGCATAACTCTGCTCTATCTCCGCTCTCCTTCAGCTTTTTATTTTAGAGTAGCTTCTCCAAAACAGGTTTTCTTTTCCCACTCATATTGTCCCTTACGTTGAAGTGTGTTGTATGCTAGCTATTGTATCTAGCTGAGCTCTGGCTCTTGCTATGTTGCATTTGTTTACAAGTGCTCCAAACCTCTAAGAAAGTGCATTTCGTGCAAGGAGAGGAACGTGCAGAGGGGTTAGGGACATATGTCAGTTGAGTTTGATAGACATATCACCATAATCTTTTAGAATGGTCCGAATAAAATGATTTGGATGGGGTTTTTTCAGTCCTGTCTGTTCCACTGGTGACTAAAATATTTTATTTCTGTGTTAGAGCATTTAATTAATTGGCTACAAATGGGCTGTGAAGGGGATTTTAAACAATTAATACAAATGTTTTTTTGATGAGGACATACCAAGGGGCTGTTATCTTAGAGTTGGGTGTTGTACATGTCCCTGATTCAAAAAGTATCCGTACCACAGAGGGAAATAATTGCAGGTTATTGGTAATCTATTAGTCTGCTCATGGTGTATGGTGATTACTTACAAAAGGCTGTTAGGGATGAATATGACTTCTCCAGCTCCAGCCTTCCAGTCAAACAGCTGCTCATGCTGACTGACGACAGGGTTTTAGCACCAGTAAGCTGTCCAAAGCTACGAAGGTGTCAGTGTAACAGGAGCTTTAACACTCCAAAGGAAAATACTTGTCTAAAATTTCCAAGTTCCACTCCACGGTAATGTTTTCCTTTCCTTTGTTGCCAGCTTGACTTCTGAAAACCATCCAACATGGAAACGCTATCTGCTGCAGGAACTCCCGGACAGAGAGCTCACAGCAGCGGTGGTGTTAGTGCCGGCATTCTTGGCACAGCTCTGCTGAAGATGTGCCTCGAACAAGTGAAAGTGATTACAGCTAGTTATCCCTTATTAGAAAAGATTAAGCTTTGGCCCACAATTATGTGGCAAGGCTCTGTTGTGCTTTGATTTTGAAAGCATGTGTAATTAAGTCCACTGGAGAGTTACAAATATGAGAGCATGCTGAAACAGACATTTAGAAAGTACAGTATATTAAAGTCTAAAGGTGTTGCAATGAAAGGTGAGTCATCAGAAATGTGTCCTAACAGAATTTCAGAGACTGCATGGTTGGGATTTCACAAGAGGAATGTGAAGCAGAAGAAGTGGGCCAGGCTTGAGCTTGATCAGTTAGTCCCAGACTCATCTGGCCTGGATGTTGACCTTGTCACTGCAGTGAGGGACTGAGCTTCCACTGGCCAGATTAAGGTTAACTGAAGGGTAATGCTCCTTACAAACAGTGAGACAACATCTTCTCTTCAAGGGAGTAATGATGCTGATCCCCCCCCCCCCCCCCCCCCCCCCCCCCCCCCCCCCCCCCCCCCCCCCCCCCCCTGAGTTTCCTCTCCCCTCTTTCTCTCTGGTGAACTAATTCTAATTCAGACAAATTCTGACAAGAAGTGAATAGAAATGTTTTCACGGAACAGGATTCATCAGGACAGATGCAAGATATGTCCAGAGACAATATGTAATAATATTATCTAAAGGAGGTCAAGCACTCTTGCAGAACTGTACTTCTGTGCATCCCTTGGCTTATTTCCAACTTTTTTAACAAGTTAAATTGAATTTACCCCCTAATGCTCTGATAGATAAGCACTTTATTCATTAGCATGGATTCAAGGGCTGTGAAAGGAATGAAGCAATCAAACTGTAATTCAACAGACAAACACAGAAGCCATAAATCACTCGCTCCCACACACTGAGTTTTCAGATTAGTTAGCTTCAAAGACTCCCCTGCAAATCCCAACCTGCAACCATCTAACCAGCTGGAATGACCTTTAACAACTTTACATAGCTCTGAGTTAGTTAGGTTGAGAAGTCAAGAGGACCATCACAGGGTTGAATGTGGAGAGAAAAACTTCTGCTCATCAATCAGATTCATGTTGGTTAAAACCTGTAAGACAGCTAAATCAAGGCTGAATGGGTGGACCACATTATTTGATCTGCTGACGACTAGGAGTAAGGTCTCCTCTAGAAGACGCAGTGATGAAGGCTCAATTTTATTTTACAATTTTATGATGAGAAATATTCTGAAGTTGCTCCACAGTTTTAAGACACAGCTTTTAGTAGATTGTTTAAGTGCTTCTTATGAGAGACTCTGCCTCCGTAAGGTGCTCCAGTCCTGTTACCATGGGTGTAGAGTTGTCTAGGGACGGTACAGACTTGTCCCTACCAACGTCCAGCATCTCCTGATTTGTCCCTAATATTTTTCATTACATAAACAGCAGAACAGTCGTTGTTCTGTTTCTGCAACTTTGCTATCATAAGTACCAGATTATGACCCATTTTGCTGATATGATTGGCTCTTGCTAACGTAATTGTCTTTCCTTGCTGTCACGTTGTTCAAATAGCTTGTCCATTTGGCTGCAGCGAGTTAAAATGATCACATATAGATTTTCTTTTATAAAGTTATTACAGCTTTAAAGATGATGATGTACTGTTTAACAATAGTTTATCACTGTTTGTAATTATATCTGCTAATATTCATATTTTCCTTCAAGGTTTCATTTAGATGATTAATTCAATTCGTGGATTTCTTGTTCTGTGTGATTAAGGAACATTTCTGTGATGTTGCTAATTGCATCGTAGTGCAAACTGCTTCCTTATTGATCTGAAGCAAATATGACAACAGATGTTTTCAACTCATAAAATTACAGAATCATTAAGTAAAATAATCCTGGATTCAATTTAGACAAAACAAAACAAAGAAATCTTAATGTCAATCTGAAAAAAATATTTAGACATCCCTATATCTGCTCAATAACATGATTTTCCAAGTAAATGCCTATAATGTTACGCCTACTAATGTGATTTTTATTTATTTATTTCTTCCGTGTGTGTGTTTGCATCAATTCATTTTGGATGTATCTCCCATTATTGGCGACTAGATATTTGGTTGGACCCCAGGAAGAATAGCAGCAGCGATAACAGTAGCTAATGAAGATCTTCAGTAATAAAAAATCCTAAAGACAACAACACGCTTGTTTCCAGCCAGGGACCTCAGTGGGACACTTTTATGTTAACTTTTAGGTTACAGAAATGTGGTTAATTTCTATGTCTCGTGTATTTCACTGATTTCGAAGGTGCTCCTCCTCCTGTTAGGTGGTGGCCGCTTCCAGCCAATAAATGCCTGGGAGTGGCCTATAGAACGACAGAGAATCTGCACATCGGGACCTTTTGGGCACTTGTCATCACACCATGTTTCTGTTGTGTGTAAGTCTGGTATTGTGGTTGTGTCTGTTTGTTCAGGTTTGTTATCTTTAGTGTTCCAGATTGGCCTTGTAGGGGAGAGCTGCCAGTTTGTTTTCCTTTGGGTTGTTTTCTCCTGTTTATGTTGAAGTTAGAGTAGTTCAGAAGTAGGTTTTTTATTCTTCTGTTTTTATGGTGAGGTAAGTTGTCCTTTTTTTGTTGGGGGGTTTCTGTTTGTTATGGTGGCCGTGGCTCCCCCTACTCTATCGGCCCTTCTGCATTTTAACTGCTATACCAATATTAAGTGAAAGGTGAACTTAAGACTGTCTCCTCATTGGCATCTTCTGTGTTACTCCCTTCTTCCCCGGGACCCGTCTTAGGGACGTAACACCCTACCATGTCATGATAAAAGCTACGTTCTTGCATTTTCCTGACCTGTTTCCTTTCAACCACCATGTTCATCGGGCTGTTTCATTTCACAACTTGCCTGCCCAGAACCATCATTTTGGAGACGTCACCAAATTCACAATGAGCTGGTATTTTTAATGGACGGCTAAGATCTCTCACTTTTAATATTTGATCTTTTCTTTGTTCCATTATGAAGGAAATATTAGCTTATTTTGGTTTAATCAAATTTCCTTTTGATAAGCAAAACTCCAGAGTTGCTATTGATCTGTTATGTTTTATGTATTAAAGGTAATCTACAACTCTGTTTTTATCAGTATTTTTTTCCTTCTTAAAGATCTTCCATGCATGTCCCATGGTGTTTGAAAGCCCTGCAGCAGATGCATCAGCAAGTCGGGTTAGTTTTCTCTGGAATGATCCTGCTTGTTCCCAGAGAAACTGGCGGTGGTTGCTGGCTGTGTTCAGGAAACAGAAAAGCACTTAGCCTCCCGAGGAGTCTCCTCAGTGCTGCTTCTTTTCCCTGCAGTGGGAGAGTAGGGACACAGGGGGCTTCAGTGTCACCCCATCTAGGCTTTGTGGTGGTGGTGAAATCTGTTCAAGGTGTCATATCAGGGGTCAGGGTTAGGAGAGGTCACTGGGAGAAGAGGAGAGGTCAGAGGTCAGACTTTAAATGCAGGCTGACCTCAGGCTGTGGTTTGATGGTGCCGTCCAGGTGTGGAAAACGGTGATTATAGGGCTGGAGATAGGAGAAAAATATATGTCTGCTATTTGTGACAACCTAATAAGCTTTTTTTTCCTTTTTTTTGAGGGACCAATAGCATAACATTGGTAAATGAAAAATACTATGGGAGGTGCCCTGTGTGAGTTGTAGCTGACACAATTTCATTGTTTATCTCACTTTTCTCGTATTTAACATCAAGAAAGCTGATTGACATTTTCAAGAATCACAGAGACTACTTTATGAAATAAGGTTCCAGGTTAAATATGGGACATATCTGGATTTAAGATCAGGAATGCTGTAATGGAAATGCAACGTGAATGAAACAGAATAACAAATCATGACAGTAAAGACTGGGTTGTCAAAAGTTACCCAAACAAATGGCCCTTCAACCAAAACAGTTAGGAGGAGGAGGATTAGGGGGAAAAGTACACTGAAAAGAAGCGGATGGATAGAGGTAGAGAATTAAGTGAAATTATGTGTTCATACCTCCCTCTGACCTCTTGTTCTGCACTGTCAAATAGCAGGAATCCATGGAGGATTAAGACAAGGCAGTGGAAAGACTAAGCCATAAAAAAACACAAAAACACTTGATTGGAAAAAAGGTGTGCCTCAATAGGGAAAAGGTAAAAGGAGGATGAGTGTCTTAAAACCGATGAGAAACTTCTGATTTGTTTGGCATGATTACAAGAAAAAGTGTTTATGGGGGTATTTTTGCAGGGACTATAAAAATGATTCATCATCCTTCCTGCAGTATGAAGAGGATAAAGCTGCACCCACACACTTCCCGCTCAAACACAGAGCTAATGCCTGCTCTCAGCTCACACAAGTTCAACACAATTCTCAATAAATATTAGACTTATGTTTGTGAGGTCACCAGAGTGAAGAAATAACTTTTGGTGCAATTTATGCCACTCGCTTCAAACAGCCCAGTCTCAGTCCAGATCAGGAAAATCAACACTCGTTTAAGATAAAAAAAACAAAAACAACAACATGTTATTCACAGATCTATCAGATGGAAATTTCCATTTTCTTAAAGGAAACGTTCAAATATTCTGATGGTGAACTCAACTATGTAGTTTTTAAATTATTTATCCCTAAATTTGACCCAAAGAAGAGAAAACTATAGGAATTTTAGAAAATGTGGGTCCAAATGGAGCTTTAACTCAGGTCTGTTGTGCCATAGTTTAATGTAAAACAAAGCAGGTCCCATTTTCTAAGATTTAGGTAAGGATGCAATGAGTTTGGAGCTTTTGAATTGTGTGTGTGTGTGTGTGTGTGTGTGTGTGTGTGTGTGTGTGTGTGTGTGTGTGTGTGTGTGTGTGTGTGT
>JAOXYM010000013.1:29327117-29350110 GCA_028567055.1 Leptatherina wallacei | reverse complement strand
TGTCTCTCTGTGTTGGCCCTGTGATAGACTGGCGACCTGTCCAGGGTGTACCCTGCCTCTCGCCTGATACTTGCTGGTATAGGCTCCAGCCCACCTGCGACCCTGCGTGGATTAAGCGGTACATAAAATGGATGGATGGATGGATGGATGGATGGATGGATAAGCATAAACTGCTGGTGCATCGTTATAAAAGGTTAGCTTCATTAAATCATTCTAGTGATGGTTTTAAAATCAGTGTTTACAGGTTTTCGGTGGCCATGTTAGCACATCATCTCTGTAGTCTGCTTTTAACTCACTGTCTCTGATGCATTTCTTACAGGTTAGGTTTTGGGTGAATCCTGGGACCAGTTAGAACTGGAATTTTCTTCTTGAGCCACCCTTGAGCCAACTCTGTTTTACATAGGACAAGAAGTAAGGTTACGACCTGTTTCAGAGGAGATCAATTCCTCACTTCTTCTTGTTCATCTTGTGGCAGAACTGACCCACATCACACAACTTGGCCGTGACTCGACATTAAACTGACTGAACCACTGAATTAACAGTTGAAAGAAAACTAACTTAAACTAAAAGGTTCATTCCTGAACTTGTCAAATACATACATGGTAGTCCTTTGTTGCAACCTACCCCATTACTGTGGTGGGTTGTTACTCTGAAGCCCCTTCCAGACTCTGAAAAGCGGTAATGTTGCGGACTTTGTCTTTTATAGCGTTTGCATTCAGACAAACGTTCCTCTTTTTTACCTCAGAACTGTAGCGGACATTTATCGGCTAGCCTCCATGTCATGAGAGCAGAAATGTTGCTGCACATCGTTTTGACTGAACGCACAAGAAATGTTCCGGACAAGTCGCAACACAAAGACGTCCTACACTCTTTCGACAATCGACTTATCCGGAACATTTCCCCATATCTGAACGTAGCCACGACGTAAAAAGTCTGCGAGGAAGAGATATGTTTGAAAAGACAACTCTGGTAAAAGAGCGGATGGACTTTACTGCACATGTTCTGCAATGCAAGTCTGAAAGCGGCTTTAGTGGGGTGAGGTGTAACAGTTAAACAAATCAAGCAAAAGCAAAGACCCATTATAGAATATGCTTCAGAAAGACGTCTACTGCAATGAAAGAACAATCCAGAACAATGGGGAACATTTTGCCCAACTAATTTTGGCTGTGAATTGTCAAACGACTTCAAACAGATGACTAGCGTTGGGCACGTTATTTTGAAAAAGTAATTAATTATATAGTTACTAGTTACTTCTCCCTAAATGTAACTGCGTTAGTAACGGACTTACAGCATTCTAAAAATAATTACTCTGAAAAGTAATTATTCTGTTACTTTCTAAAAAAATTTCAAATATGTTGTCTTTAACGGAACTTCAGATTCATCTGCATGTTCATTAATAAAAACTGAATAAAAGGCTACATCTGATTAAAACATGAAAAGGAAATTTTATAGAATAAATTACTAAGAAAAATCAAGGAGACTATCTCTGATAGGCTGATGGATGTTGTGACTCCATCTCCCCTTCTCCTCCTTGTGTGTCTGTGTGTGTGTGTGTGCGGTGTGTGCAAATGTGTTCGGCTGCGCACACTGACTGCGTTTACATGCAGCCAATAACCCTTTCATAACCGGAATATTTGCAACAACCCAGTTGCGTACAATAATGGAAACACTGGCAGAAACCAGAATACGCTCGTATTCTGGTTTTTAAAAACCTGAATATGACCCCTGGGTAACTCCTCTTCCAACCCGAATATTTGGTCATGTAAACGCGTGTCGGAATATCTCCATCGAAAGGAACGTTAAATTGTGCTCTGCACATGTTCTATCTGAAAGGACTTTTGGTCTTTTAAATAGTAACAAACATGGCGCAACCAAGACACATCACACTGCAATCATTTTGACGTCACGCGGTAATTAATAAATGGTATATACCAAAAAAAAATTGTAAAAAAGAGAGAAAATAAAGGCTTTTCCAAGCTTCCAAGCTTTGAAAAAAAGAGAAACAAAAAAATTATTTTTTTTTTCTCCACATTTTGTTAAAGAGGTAAATGAAGACTTGAGATTTAAAAGATTGGACTTTTGTCCCCAGTTTTCTTGGGTTGGGCTTTAAATGGTTAACTCATCTCGGTGTAGACATGGTATTATTTTTAATCACAATGACTGAATGGTCAATGCCTTTGAGGGGTCCCGAACCCCAGGTTGGGAACCATTGCTCTAAACATTTGGGTACAGCTGTTAAAAGGATCTTGTGGCTCCATTTCTTTGTGTCTGTTGATTGCTTTTATCCTCAACCCCTCCCACTGAAACTGGTCTAACATACCAACAAGTCCTCCACTAACCTTAACCTGAACACTGGTGTGACTAATTCATTTATTTGTTTATTTGTAGGATTTGGGGGCACTAAAGGCCTCTATTTGGATGTTGCTGGACATGAAAGGAGGCAGAGTGATGAAGAGGGGTATGACAAACTGCAAAGGACCACAGACCAGAACTCAGATCTGGACCAGAAGGATGAGGAGCTTCTCTACCAGCTCATCCAGTAAAACTACCCAGCAACCCAATACGAACATTTTAAACCACTTTCTCTTCATAGGCAATAACATTCATAAAATACACAAGTCATAATAATGGGTTGTTGAAAAGAAAAGAGAAAAAGAAAAGTAATGAATAAACGGGTGAAAAATACAGATGTTTCTCTCAATGTTTATTTATTATCTAGTTTATGGAAATGAGTCTGATTTAAAGCCAGATGTTGCATCGGTGTGGAAGGGTGGATAATCATACTAATAAGAAAAGATTTAGAAAAGTGTAAATTCATTATGCATACAAAAAAAAATGAAGTTGTTGATCATCACCGTCTGAAGTCAGGATGCTGAGCTACCTTTCAACACAGGCTGGAGGCTGAGGTTCAGACATCCTGAATGCCAACTGTAGACCTCAGCCATGTGACTGGAATGTAAATCAGCTTAAACTCATTCATCTTAGTTTTAACCCTCGCCTGACTCTCAGAGACAAAGGAGAGAAGTATATATATATTATTATATACAGTATATATTATTTTCCCTGAGTGTCAGGTTTATGCAACAGATCAATAAATGACTTTATATGCTGTTGAATGAGTATTATCACATCATTTGTTGCTTGTCAATTTATCCCTTATTTATTGCATCTCAAGTGTCACCAGCCAAGCAGCTAAATGAGCTTGTTAGACTTCAATGCCAAACCATGATGCGAGCAATCACAGAGCTGAAATTACTGCAGTGTTTTTATTGATTTTTGGTTGGACTGTGCACAGCTTTCATAATGAATCTGTGAATTCTTGTAGTTTCGCTGGCTACAACTTCCATGTGGCCTAAAACTGACGCTGGGTGGATGTATTTGTCACTTACAGATTGGTTTTGGTAAAGCAACGCCAGCAGTTTTCACACAGATAACTATTCTGTTTGATCATAGAGCCTCGTCTCAGGGCTGACACAAGCACGCCTGCAGTTCACTATGCAGACCTTCCTCTTTCTGTGTTGTCATGCCTCCAACCAAAGCAATAAATCTTTAAAAGATGGGTGTCTTTTTTGTCTCTTCTGAAGACATGAATGGATTTTGTCTGCCAGATGTCACAGCTTGTCTCCACCTGTAAGCTCTTATGCCAAGAATATAACTGCATGTGAATAATATAAAGAATAAAAAGCTCTGAGAACATATTCATTCAGTTCAGATCAGCTCTGCGCTTTTTTTCAGTGAACTAATCTGCATATCTGCTGAACATTTGCACTGTATCTGCTTTAATATATACAGTAGCCTGTTTACAGCATTATTTTGATATTTGCTCCAGAAAACAGTAGAAACTGTTTCCTATGACCACACACCAACACACTCATCAATAATTCACAAACTCATATTCTTTAGAGTTAGCAAAAGATTTTTTTGTACTTTGACTTTATAGAAGATCAAAGCTTTACAGTTTAAAACATTTCCTAGTAGTTATTGTAATTGTTTCATCTGATCTTGGATCACAGGAGCATACCGTCCTGGTATGTATTACCCTCAGTATCCAAGTCCCTGTATCATTTGAGACAACATGTGATGGACCCCCTCCCACTCCCTTTGACCTCACTCCTCACCTGCATGCCACTAAATCACCTCACCAAGGTCAGACCTGAACTGTGCACTCATAATTACCACTGAGGGTAATTAGTTTCCACAGCCCAGGGTCTCTGGTGCCCCTCTGCACACCTTTACTTCGTCACCTGGGCCCCAGCAGGAAAAATGAAGAGCTGTGTGTGCTGGGTCGAGCGGGCCCCTGTGATCTATAACAAGGTCCCGTTTGGAGGGCTGCAGAATGTGTGTGTAAGTGTGTTTGCATCACTTAGAATTGGGAGTGTTACATCAGATCAGATCTTTCTGCTGCAGAGACAGTATCACAATGCCAGCTGTGGAGAAAATCATTAGCCCTCTCACATTAATGAAAGCCAAAGATGAAGTTGGCCATTGTTACGGATGGGATATTATGCAGCCCACAGACTCTGAGCATCATTAGTAAATTCCCTTCCCCGACAGTATCTTCTCTCCTTCAGCAGTTTTAGGGAATTTGTCACCAGCTGCCAGCAGGTTCTTGCTAAAGGCTCGGAGAACAGAAGTAACACCGTCCTGTTGTTGTGAGCCTGTACAACTCACCACAACATCATGCTGACTCTGTCATTTCCATATCCATTCCCTGGAACAGCATGCAGCAAAAAAAGCATCCCATAATTGCCCTCTCCATTGAAACTTCCAAGGTGTTGACCTTAGTGATTTTTTCCTGCCCTCTCCCTCCTCAGCTCCCATCTGTACTGTGCTACATTTCAGACACCTCTCCATCCCGGCCTGATCCTCACCTGCATCCCAGTAGAAACATCCCAGCTCACACCATCCCGCTCTTCACTAATGTCCATCACCATCTGTGTCTCCTGTCATCAGCCGGGTCCTCACTTCTTCCTCTCCTCCAGCAGGTCTTCCCCTCTACCTACCACAGTTAATTTACTTATTGATAACAGCACACCTTTTAAAGAAGTAGTGATTAAGAAAAAAAGTGCCCCAGTGTAAGAAAACTTTGTTTAGGTATTGCAGGAGCTTTGTGAGGTATTGACTGCCCTTCCTCCACAACCTGATGGCAGTTTCATGTGGCTAAGAGCAAGACATTGATTGTTTCACACTGACTGCAGATCAGCGGTGATGCACAGAGAACATGGGTTTACCTGCATCCACAGCCAAATCCTGGACTATGAAAGGTCAGGTCTGGTTCTACAGTTACACGTCAGCCATCACATGCAGGAGCAACACAACAGGCAACCCTGTCTACTGTCAGAAAATTGAACAAGCATTCACTGTTACCCCATGCAAACCCTATGAGGCTCACTAATAATTGGTCTCTGACTGGCCCCAAGCTGGTCCCACTGATTCCTTCCAGCAGAGCCCATTAGAAATGCCAATAGCTTCTTAATCAACAGCAAGCCATTACACATTATGCATACAGTTGAGTATTGATGTGGAAGGAGAATTTTTGCCAGTGGAAATATCCCAGACATAAGATCAATGGAGCACTTCAAGAGGCTACTCTTGCATTAGAGTTTGTCCCTTTTTAATTATCTTCCATGCAGATGTCCCTAACGAGGGAAGGGGCTCCTAATTGAGAACAGGCAGGAGGGGTTGATAAGCCCCAGAGACACTTGAAGGCAGCAGACCCTGACATGCCAAGGCCAAATCCTCTTCTCCACAGTAGCAGAGCTGTGGCACAAGCCATGTGTGTCAATAAGGCTTAGTGAGAAATGAAGTGGGGAGGAAGCTGCTGGTTTCTCTGGTTTTCTAAATAGCTGAAAGAAATAGCTCCAAATAACTTTGATCTTAGAGGAAATAAATCTGGGAAAATGTGGGTAACACAGGCAGAGCTTTGTCTAGTTTTCCAGGAGATTGAACAACAATAAGGAAAGTCTGATTGATTACCTATTATTTTGTTTGGGATATTGATGGGATATTATGAGACAGTAAATCTTTAGACCATACTATGTATTTGAAATACCCACAGGCTGTGCATGAAATATGCAAGTCCAGGTGAAAACAAAAGTATTCTTCAAGTTGAATGAAAGAAAAATTCATTTTTAAACAGTTACTCATTTAAATCTTGTAAACTCATGAATGAAAGATGTATTTGCATTGCTGAAATTCTTAATATTAAACTGCAAACTACAGAATTTGTCACGTAAGCTGTGATTGAAAATAAAGTCTGATATGAGAAACCAAACATTTAGACCAATTTAAAGATTCAATTCAATTCAAACGTATTTAAATAGCACTTTAAAAACAACTTCAGTTGACCATAGTGCTTAACAGCTGCTGTCAACAAGAACAAACAAGACACAAATAAAATAAATAAAACAGATGGAAAAAATCACAATCACAATAACAAGCCACTAAAACTCTACTTTGCTAACATTTGAAGGCCAAGTAGAAGAGGTGGGCTTTCAGTCTGGACTTAAACTGTCTTTGGGACTGAGAGGACCTGACCGACAGAAGGAGGCCGTTCCACTGTCTCTGTGCTGCCACAGAGAAGCTCTATCACCACTGGGGCCGTATTCACAAAGAATCTTATCTCACCACTAGGAGGACTCCTAAATAGCACTAAACGTTTTTAACTAAGAGCTCCCTCTTAAGATCGATTCATAAAGCTGCTGAGAGAGCTAAGAGAAAGGGCGGAGTTGACCCGTTGTTATGGATGATGTCATGTTTCCTGACACTGTGATTTGCTGTCTTGGGTGTTTGGCTGTTTTAGGTCTCTGTCAGTAAATCCATGACAGAGATAGTGCAGGGAGGGATCCTGCGGGTTGCCTGCGGATCGGGTCGGGTCAAGAAATGTTCACTTTAATTGCGGTGCAAGTGGGGCGGGTAAATAATGCAATGATGTAATGAGCGCAACCTGTGATATTATGTCAAAAAAGGGATGAGCAATGACAGCCACGCACATTTTTCAGGTCAAATAAAATCAGCTTTCAATTGCATATTTAGCGTGTATTTAATAGCGGGGCGGGTTGTGAAAATTGGTTCAGTTGTGCGGAGCGGACAAGATTATTCTACATGCGGGACTGGCAGGTTGGACAAACTTGGCCCGCTCATCACTAGAGGATAAAATAAAGATGTGAAAAAAAATGTAGGCTGCAAGTGTTACTGTTTTTGTTTTTTTAAACATTTAGTCTATTTTTGATTCCTCTGTGCCTGTCGAGGCGGTAATCCCCGAACTCATTGGTGGACACCAACAGTGAGGGAGTCCTATCGGGCCTTTTTGGCCTGTGGGACTCAAGAGGCATCTGACAGGTATCGGCAGGCTAAGCGGAGCGCAGCTTTGGTGGTCATTGAGGCAAAAACTTGGGCGTGGGAGGAGTATATCTGATTATATAAATATGGTTGTATTTTAGTTGATAGTTTTTACTATCAACTATGTAGGTTTTAGTTGTAAAAAAAATCAACCTTAACTTTTTGTACTTGTGATTTCAAAGTGAAATTTACCTGTCAGGTCACTCAGCGGAGGTTTCTCTCTTCATCAGATGCATCCTTTGTTTTTGCTGAGAATGAGTATCTTTCAGATTAAAGTGTTTAACATTGACTATTCTTAACCTCTCTAATGTCTAATATAATATATAACATATAAAACACCCACTGATCAAATCTGAATAAGATACATTTTATATTACATTTAATGCTCTCTGGTCTGCATTTGAATGACCTATTGCTGAGTTGGATGAGTCAAAGTGTGATACAATTAAATCTCTTCACCCTTAATAGCAATTTTTGATTAAGGGCAGGCATTACGCTGTTATGGTTGTTATGGTAACAATGTCTTTGCTGGTTGAAATGAAAGAGTAGAGTGGAGAAACTGAACAAGAACCAAGATAAATCTGCTACTTTTGTAAAAAAGGTGACCTTTTTAAGTGAAAATGGCACGTCAAAAGCCTCACATATTTCCTTCACCACCTGAAACTCATATGAATATTTTACTTCACTTTTCCATCTAAAAAGAATGAACATTAAATCCTTAAAAATTAATCTAAAAGGGAGAAAAAAACAAAAAGGCCAAGAACCTGAAGAATTGATCTGTATGAAAATAAAACGTTGGAATTAATTGGATTTCAGTTTCCGTATTAAAGGAGTTTTAGGGATGAAAATGTTTTGAAATGGTTGAAGACTGGGAGACAGAATGGGCCAGTCAGCAGCAGCAGCACAGGCTTGCTGTCAACAACCTCTTATTAATTAACACCCACTTGCTGTTCTCAGCGTAAATGTTCTCATGAAAATTTACCAAACTAGTTTCAACCCCAGGCTGCATGGTGGTGTGGCGGCGAAGACTGTCACCTCACAGCCAGAAGGTTCCTGGTCCCAGCCTCCCACCTGGTTCCTACATCCTCTCCTCCAACCACCTGATTCTCTCATCAAAGAAGAAAAACTTCAGTTATAATTGTTAACTGCTTCAATGATATAAATGAACAGGAGAAGAAGGAATAAATATCAGCGACAGGGAAACTTAAAGAGATTAACTCAAACAAACACACATACACATAATCTTACAACACTTCCTGGTCTAAATAGTCCCAAATTTTAGATGGAAACAGCTGTATGTGGCTTTTGGTTTTGGGAGAAAGGAGTCTGGAGTCTGAAATAATAACAGTCTTGCCTTCCTATAGGTTATTTTAGTCTTTGTTATAGTGTAAGCACAAATTCATTCAGTGATAGATTACTGTGATACACTCACAAACTTCTAAACAATCTAAGATGATCTAATCGTCAGAGTGATTTAAACAAAAGATAAACAGAGGAAGCATCTCTGCTGTTTAATAATTCTCCACCGTGGAGGTTCATGTTCTGAGACTAAATCTGTTGTTTAAAGACAGCAACCATGAATGGTTTCTTCAGTGTGAAGGTCACATCGTAACTACCGAGGTGTACTGTGTTCACTTTAAAACAAAAAGGATGTTTTTCTGAATTAAAAAGAAAGAAAAATCCCGTTTTACGAGATAATGAGCTCTGCTTGTCTGCATTATTAACAAATTATTATTGAATTCAGGCACATGATGAATTCCACTTGTTACAATATGAGTATTGTAAACCAGAAGGTTTCTGTGGAAAATGATCTGAGCTAAATGTAGCCCAGTGGAACTGAGCTTCCTGATTTAAATTTTTACTCCTTTCTATTGAATTTATTTTTGTATATTTCGTTATCATTTATATGCTCTGTTTTGCCAAACCATTTTCTCTATTGGCTTATTTATATATCTGTCAAGTATGTTTTGCCATTCTTTTACTTTATTAGTTAAAACTTTGGATTCTTGCATCTGATTGGATGGGGAAAATAGATCCCTCCTCCTTACATTGACAAGGCTGCAGCAGATTGAGTGAGGTGACAGAGCAAGCACACGCCGATTGCTGGGGAGAAAGTTGTCTGGGGGGAAATAGTACGTCCTGTAACCGAGGATTTGGTTCAGGACGAGGGAAAAAAGGGATCATACAAGATGACTGGGGATCATTGTGTCCTGAGTTTTCTTAACATCTGCCTGTCTTTGGGAGTTGGCTGCTAGCTTAGTAGCAAGCATTGTAGCTGCGCTCCATTTCCCCTGGTGTGTATGTGTGTCACGCAAGCACGAACAAAGTTGCCAAAACTGAATGTTTTGAATGATTTAATTGTTTTACTAAGGTTCTGAGAGTATGTTTTATATTTAAGTCAATAGTATAATGTTACAAGATGAGCAAAAGCTCTTGATTTTGTATTTTTCCCCTCCCTGATTGCTTAATAGACGATTTTCGTAATTTATGTATACGTCACTTGCGCATGCTCGGAACTACCTGTTCTACCTGCAGGTTTGAACGTACATTAAAATCACCATGGAGAGTCATCTTTACTAGGAAATTAATAATGCCAAATACTTGTTTCATTCTTTTTTCATTCATTATTTTATTACATATTTGTCCATGTAAACGTAGGGCATGATGCTAATTCATTAAATTGTAGAGTTAATACATTTATTGAATAAGTGGGTCAGTGACGTGTTTATGAACAGTTGATGCATGAGGGCCGTGGCATTTATACTCCCACAGGAGTCCCTCCAGCCAATCACTGAGGGGAAACAGGACAACAGGTTAATAATTACAATATACAGCTGACAAATGGCGCACGTAACAGCGTTCCATGTATTCTTTTCCAGCCAGTATCTTACAACTTCCTCCTTTGGCCATTTTATTATCCCAGCAGGGTATCTGATCACTGGCAGGCAAAAGCTGTTAATTGCCCAGATCTTGAGCTGACTTCTCAGGACTTGCCATCCTCATTGCAGATATTTTACTGTTGCTTCTTTCCTTGGGAAAATGTAAATGTACTTGTATAGCGCTTTTCTAGTCATGTGACCACTCAAAGCGCTTTGACACTACATGTTCATTCACCCATTCACACACACATTCATACAGCTCCTATATTGGAACATACTTGGTGCTTTTCTAAGCATTCATAAAGCCGATAGGCACATCGGGAGGCAACGTAGGGTTCAGTGTCTTGCCCAAGGACTCTTCGACATGTAGTCAGGGGAATTGCACCACCGACCCCCTGTTTAGTAGACGACACCTGAGCTACAGCCGCCCCTTGGGGTCTCTCCATGGTTGCCATTTACCTGTGGTATTCCAAAGTACGTGTAGCTCTCCTCAATATCTGCTACTCTGCCCTCTGGGAATGCCCTCTGTATGGACCTTCCCTCTCTATGTCAACATTTCTCTAGTCCGAATAACAATTTGATGTCCCTGCTGTAGTTTCTGGTTGTGTGGATCAGTGAGTCAATGTGTTGCTGGCTCTTAACATACAGCTTGCTGTCATCTATAGAGGAGGTGACTGATGAGATATAGAGATGTAGAGATGCAGAGCAGTGGTGGGGAACCTTGCCAGTCTGTAATAAAATAATTTAAGCTGTACAGACTCATGAGTATGAAACAAAGCAAGCAGCAGATGAACTCTGACGCTCAGCACACAGACCCAGTTCATGTTTGGTTTGTTCCTATTGTGCCAATGTTTTTGTCTTTCTTTCAGCAGTGTCTTAGACTTGATCCCCTTTGAAGTCCTTATCTTCTTGGACATCAAAGGTTTCCACTAAACAGAGCGAGCCGCTGCCTACTTCCACTCTTCTTTTTAAGAAGTCCTTTCTTGTGTTTTCCTGCAAACATTCAACTGCATCTGAACTTTTGTCTTGGAAAAATCTAACATGGTGGGAAATATTCTGAAATACCACCATTAACACCCCAACATGATGTTGGAAGAATTATTTGACAGATTATTGCTCAGACTTTCTGCAGTTAAATTTAGAACTATGATTAAAAGTGAGTGAAAGGTGTGTTCACCACTCTGGTGAGAGCAGATATTATCCAGAATTAATCATATTTTGTTAATCTTTGTCATTTAGGTAAGGTTTTAGATTGAACATTTATGTCAAACGTTGACAAACATCTTGGGAATCAAGATGGGAAATGAAAAGAAATTTAAGAAAAGAAAACCATCCCAGGAGGTAATTATAATTAGTTGTATATTCAAAGAAATAACACGCCTGTGTCGAGGGGGGTTTACCAGCTCAGACTATTTATGACTTCAGATGCTCCATTTTCTACAAGTTTTCTAGTTAGGACTTAAGTGTGAAAATAAAGTGTGAGCTATCTACAGTATCAGTCAAACGTTTGGACACTTCTCCATTAAATCCAATGGGAAAGTGTGTCCAAACGTTCGACTGGTAGTGTACATGTGATAATAGCCAAATGTCAGGTGGCCTTGTTTAACAATCTTGTTTTACAACTTTCATCCAGTCTGTTTTGACATTTTCTACTCTATGTTGGGATGGTAACCCTGGTGACGTCACTGTGAGGGGGAAAAAAAGCACTTTTAACGATTGCAAATGTGGTCATTCAGATGGTGGGTGTGAGGTTCAGGAGTTTTACTAAAAATGTGAACAAACGGATGTTGAACAAAGATGTAAAATGTCCAGGACTCCACTCAGCCTCCGGATGCTGAGTACAGCCTGCTGCCATCTGCATTCAGAGCCAAGTCATCTTAAAGACAGAAACTTCTTTTTATTCAAGCATTCAACTCCACCAACAGGAGGATACAGTCTCGTCCGGTTTAGTGAGCCCTTATTTCTATATTTCTGTCGTTTTTCTCTCTATTTTCTAACTTGTTTTTTTATTTGTATTACTCTGGTTACAACACTTTCCACACTGCATTCCTGTGCAGGATTCCCACGTCTTTGGGACCAAGACTAAAGAGATTCTGATAGCAAGGTTTAACCAGTAGTTATTACTGGTACGTGTGTGCACAAACTAAGCTTCTAATTCATGAATAATATTCCTTTGATTGATTGGAGTGATTACTGTGCATGTCTTTGTTCCAACATGATTAATATGATATTTGTGTATATTTAAATATATAAAACAGTCCATCTCTTTCAATGACCATTAGCACTGGTCCTTTATTTCAAATATAATTCCTTAGTGCAGCAGTGTGTGAGGAGTTATAGTGTTGTCCAATAATGTAAAGACTAAGATCATTTTTCTGATTATAGACAGAGAAGAGTTCTGTAGAAAGATACTGGTACTGACGGGAGTGTGGATGTACTGTGGACTGGTCAATCTGAAGTAGAGAAAAGCAACATGAATGCAACCCATTTAATTTCATCTTGATACCTTCACCACTCACAGTTCATGCTGATGAAAGAAAGATTCCATATCATCGGCTGATTGATCAGCTATATACCAGATCACTTCAGCTCTGACCTTCTTCTATATTCTATGTTCAATCTTATTAATGATAAATTCTTATTTTTTCCCGTCGGTAGAAATGTTCATTATTATTTCATTGTGGCTGACTATCACACACGTGCCCAGATTACAAATCTTAATTCAGCATCTGTGTGGAATTACTGTCTGTATGACTTCACAAGTCCGGTAAAAGATGCACAAAGAAACTCTTTTCAAGCATTTAATGTGATGACCAGCTGCACTGATTCTGATGGATTTTAATGCAAAAATGGAAGTGTTGGTGCTTGGACTGATGATTGAGTCTCTTGCTACTTCTTGCAGAGATTGTCCCCTGCTGAGCTGGCATTTAGACTTGGACACACACACTCGCATGTGTGGATATACCTCAATATTCTTCACTGCTTCCAATCTAATTTCTGCAGATGTAGTGACCCATGAAATGATGCCAAGTCACTCTCTCCTCCCCAGTAATATGTAAAAGCTGCAGATTGCCTCATTCATTTTCCAATATCAACCCCCAAGGCCATCTCCTAATACCTCAGCATCACTGCCACAAAACCACTGACTGAAATAAAATCAGGTCTTTTCCAGGGTCGTATTACGGGTAGGTAGTCTGGTCTTCAACATTGTGCTTTGAAGTGTGATAACTTTGCTACCAGGTGTGTGTGTTTGTGTGTGTGCACCCCAGGAAAAATAGTTGTCTGTTTTAATGCGTGAAACATTCTGAAACATTGCATTGACAGAAACATGAAACGTCTACAAGGTGTTCTGTGGAACTCTCACTATGGCTAATGGCTTCTCTACAGGGGGAAAAAGAAGAAAGAAAACTGCAAATTTTCATTAGTGAAACAATGTTTTTTTCACCTGTCAGTGCAGTAAGTACCATATTCAAGATAAAGAGGTGATACCTGAAGAGATGTGGGCTGTATAAAAACAGATTTGAGACATTCTTCACAGCCGTGCCAAGTGGGGCTTTTCAAGGCAAAGCTGTTTTCATTTAATGTCAAAGCAATTCATTCTGGATCCCAAATATTACATTAGATTATTAATAGAGATATAAAATACATAGGAAAGTAGGATACACATTAGATTACAGAGCAGAAACGTTGCAAATAAAGCCTTATTTTCAATGCAATGTAGAGGCTGCACAAGTGATCAACCATCATGGTCGGAGGTCACAACATCCCCACAACAAAACAATGAAACTGTTTTTAGAAGTGCACATAAAGTGTCAAAACTGATACATCTTACATAATAACAGCTAAAAACTGCATATGTGTCATCAATCAGAGCAGGCTGCTCTGCTCCCAAACTCTGCAACTCACCTCCGTAACATTTACTCCCTTCCTCTCTTTAAATCTCATCTCGAAACAAATCTCTTCAAACTTGCCTGTAACCTTTAACCCTTTCTCAACTCATCTATCTCACTGCTGAATCGTCACTTTTAAGAAAATATTCTTAACAGTTTTATCGTATTCAATTGTATCTTGTATTTTGACTGCTTTTTTTATTTTACTTTGTTCTTTGATTATTAGTATTGTAAAGTGACCTTGGGTTTCCTGAAAGGCACTTTAAATAAAAGGTATTGTTATTATGGTTCAGTGGAGAAAATCCTCTCTATCGTCTTGCATTCTGTTTCTTTGATGTAGCTTCTCTGGTGGATAGCTAGAGCTGAGTCTTTGTTTGGCCGTTTCCAGCTGTGGACATCTTGTTGTATTTTCTGGGGAAGATCTTTCTTCATTACATCTTTCCGTGTTGCCTTGATCCTGCCCTCTGGTCTCATCCTCCCTGGGGATGCTGTCCCATCTTATTCATTGTGTTGTTTATATCTTAAAACCAAGCATCTCTAGGATCACTGTTGCTCTGGTGTACATCAGCTCTGATGATCCCAGTAGGTAGGCTGTAGTATGTAGCCCTGCATTCACATCTCCTTGAAGATCTTCAGAAGGTAATTCGTCTCTTAACTTTGGCAAAGGACCACTCAGGCTTCTAGTGTCCAGTTTATATTAGGATTCATATTGAATTCATATTGTACATATTGTAATGACCCACTGCCACAGGGAAGACACTAGGAGACCACTCAACTCACTTTCAGGTATTTATTGAACCTTAAAACACAGAGTCACTGTCACAGCCGCAACTCACGCTCCCAAAATTCCTGTCTCAGTCTCCCGGTCACTCGCCACTTCCGCCCCTTACACCCGTTCTCTCCTCCCACATCCCCAGAACACCCAAACCCCACTGTCAACACCAACACGAACAATAACCAAAACATAGGAACCATTACAATACTATCCGAGCTGTTTTTAATTGGGATTGTATTGTTGAAGCTCACTTTAAATGAACTGTCACTGTAAAAAAGGCCACAAAAAGGACTCCTATGCCCATTATATACAAGGGTAGATACTTTGTAGCTTCTGTGTGTGGTGCGTTTTATTCATCCAGCATCTTAGATACTATTCTGCTGATTGTTTCGCTGTACTTCAGGACAATCCACTGGACTCTGCAACCTGTAATCAAAATATTCACCAGTGATTGTGAGAAAGATCACAAATTCATTCAGTTTTACAATCACTGTGCCACCGGAATAATCAGTCCAAGCATTTAATCAGCAGTCATTGTGCCACACTCTATTGTCAGTGCAGTTTCTGCCAGGGAGGTAAATGACCTCTAAACTGGTGAGGAAATTTGTTATTTAGTGTTGCAGAAGAAAAACTCACAGGCGAATTGCCTTCAGTATGCAGAATTTAGTCACTCAGCCTGAATGTGAATGCTGCAGGTGCTCATCAGAAAGTCTTTGATTCGCCGGTTCAATGAAAACTTTTGTGTTGAAGTAATTTATGGCGTGACTGATGAAAATCTTTGTCAAAGAGCAAAGATAAACCCTTTAAATTACAAGTGGTTGAAGTTTCAACACCAGTTCTGTTTCATCTCATCCATGATGTTAAAGTTTTTCCCCAAGTTTATATTAAAATTGTAAAATTTTATTTAACCTTTATTTAACCAGGAAAAACATCCCATTGAGATTAAAAACCTATTTTACAAGGTAGTCCTGGTCCAAGATAGGCAGCAGCAAATGGGGGAAAAAAAAATCCAATTTAATATCTGAAACAAAAAGTCACAGTTTTTAACTCGTTTGGCTTGTAGATAAACTCTACATATATCAGGATACTGAGATCAGAGGATGGAAATCAATTTAAAAAAAGGATGAGATGAATAGGGCTGGATGGGGTCATTATTGGCTTTTATTTGTAAGGGCCACAGGATGGAAATCAAACCCATATCAGCCGTTAGTTTTAGCCTGTTGGGTTACCCAGCCCCCTTTATTTATTTTTTGAAGCTTTTTTTTTTGTGAGACATATTGCAAACAGAACGCTGGAGCTACAATTTGGCTTGGGTTTTTGTAATCTGTGCTTTTTATCACAATTTAAAGCCTATGATTCATATTGCATATTGTCTTAAACTCATCAGTAAATCTTTATTCTGTCCATTTAAAATGATCTAGGAAGCCACTTAGTACCTCTGTTTAAAATGTTAATTTCTTCTCCATATGGTGGCCTTATGGGTTGACAAAGCCCAGCCATGACTGTTCCAACAGATCAGTTAGAGTCCTCGGGATGCTGCAAACTCTGCTTTGTCTGTAGTCTTTCTGTCAGACTGTGTTTGGTCTCCAAGGACCCACAGTTCATGGCTAAGACGCCAAAACCTATCTTTAGAGCTAAGGCAGTGGTTAGCAGGGAGACTACTTAGTATGCCTGCTTTGTGTTGTGTTGTAGCGATAACATACTCTGACGCACTAACACAAACCAGGTGCCTCATTGTGAGGACAGACACTGTCTTTGCTGCACCCTTTTCT
The DNA here is from genome assembly GCA_028567055.1 of Leptatherina wallacei. Taxonomy (NCBI): domain Eukaryota; kingdom Metazoa; phylum Chordata; class Actinopteri; order Atheriniformes; family Atherinidae; genus Leptatherina; species Leptatherina wallacei. Next base: position 29,333,453 of record JAOXYM010000013.1, on the reverse strand, counting down.
TTATTCTTTTTTTCTGTCCTTTCTATTTACACTATTCCATCTTTACAAAAGAAAAAACACATGTTGCATGCAGAATGAGTATTGGTGCCACATTATTGGTTGTTTACTGTGGGACTTTCTCCAGTTACACAGCTGAATGCTTCATTTAGAGGAAGCTATATAGTGCACATTTTCCAAACTGAGCACTACTAAAACTCCAAAGTAATTTGTGGACACCAGGAGGTGAAAGCTATTGCTCGTTGCGGACAGTTCTGCTCAACAGTAAGTCTGTTTGGACAATGTTATAATCTAAAGAGGAAGAGACTTTTCGCTCAGGAAGTGAACTGGCAGGCTGAACAGACACTGAGGAACAATGATGTTTCCTCTGGTTGAGCTTTGTTTGGGTCGGCTCTGTCAGTATTTGAGGGCAACAAGGGAGAGAGCAGCAGTGCAGCAATGAGAACTCTTAATTATCCAATAAAGGGTACTTCATACCTTTGTTCACCCACCGATGTGGTTCAAGAGCAATCACACATACTCTCTCTATGACACACACTTACCTTATCCCTGCATATTTTATGTCTCTTTTCCTACTTTAGCTCTTCTTTTTTCTCTTTTTCACATACAAATGAATGCAATCTCTAGGCTCTATTGCTGTTTTATACACCTGTGAGGCATAAGTGATGGGTAATGATGTGTATAAGACCTAAGTAACAGCTCATTAGGCACATGGAGTAAGTAAATGTAATGCAGTGTCTCTCTTCTCTATGTTACAATCCCCTTTAAACATCTCTTGGCTTAGACAATAGACTCTTAAACACCACGTGATTTGTAGAACCAGTGCCGTCGAGAGGACCCCTCCTGTTTTTCCTCACGTTAAAAGCGTCTGAGCAAACGAAATGGCGCATGAACTCAGGGAAAAGTTAATGTGTTCAACCAAGGAGACAGTCATGCAGTGTAGAAAAGGGGCAGTAGTATGTATGATATATTGTAAGGGGGGGATTGGGAGATTTAGAAGATATAAAAAAGAAAAAAACAAACAACAATAATAAAAAAGTTAATAAAGCAGGGTCTGCTCTGTATATTTTGTTAATGTCAGGTTTAATTGTCCAGCACGGGGTCGTCCAAAATAGCCTACAGTTTCCTCATCTGGTCCAGGTCCCAACCCAGCACAGAACTGGCCTTTTTAACCAGTTTGTCCAGACCAAACCAGTTTGTCCTAATGTTGAATTGGCTGGAAAAAGATGTATGCAGAGTCACATATCAAAAATACAGGAGACATTCACCAACACCTACATAGATACGCCTGGAGGTCGATTGGTAGCTGGGTGAGTAAGTGATACTGGAGTGGGGTGGTAGGGTTGCAGGTGGCGACAAAACACCCAACAGTCGTGTTGGCATACATTCCTCGGCCAAAACTCCTCTCAAGTGTCTTTTCCAACCAGAGGATTAAATCCTCCTTAAAAGATGTTGGAGACTTAAATCTGTAGAGAGTCGGCTTCAGTTCTGTCAAGCTGGGATGTGGTTGGAAAAAGAGCGGCTCCCCATCACGATATGACCTGTCGTGCTTCAGAATAATTAGCTATTTTAAGAATGTGTCTTTTTTCAGGGATGAATAACACATATACAAGCAAATCTATCTGATTTCAGATACAGACACATACAGAAACATGAATTAGAATCAACAAACCCAACACACCGTTTTCCTTAATACAACATGGTTGAAAATCAAACATTAATCTTTGAGTGTTAAGTGCTTTCAGATGGCCAGTTTTGGTTTCATTGAAGCTGATGTATATTTTCTAAGGGGACTAAGATGGAGGCACTAGCTCAGAGATGTCTCTGAATCTGTTCCAAAAAAATTATAAGTATAATTACAGCATCATTATGTTTCAGACAAGTGGGTTCATTTATTTATTGGAAGAAGACAGAGGAAGGTCTCTGAAAACAGAGAAGAGAAACAGTCATAGTAAAACTAAACTTACAAAGTTAAGTAAATGTAACAATGGTTCGAACCCACCTTCATTCCACTCATTCTACTGTTGTGTCCTTGGGAAAAACACTTCACCCACCTCGCCTCCACTGTGGGAAACGCTGCTTGTGGTTGGTGCAGATTGGCGGCCATGTTTCTGTCTCTGTCCCAGGGCAGCTGCGTCTACTCCAGAGGTGTCCACAGTCAGTCCTCAAGGGTCACTGTCCTATAGGTTTTATGTCTCCCTGCTCCAACACACCTGACTCGTATTAGAATGTAGTTTTCTTAGCATTTCACACTATACAGTAGGAGGATTAAACCCTGTATTTTACTCTAACGCTGCTCATTTGGTCTTTTATTTAAACAACATAAACTGACAACCAAAATTCCTTAAAAGTGTATAAATGACAAACAAGATGTGTCCAATATGAGATCATGTGAACTGGGCCCTTGACCATATATTTCCAATATACCCTCACTAACTTTTTGGGTTCCCAGTTCCATAAGCCCCAACCAGATCCATCTTACTACCATGTATGGTGGTGTAATCGTAAGCACTTGGGTTCAGTTCAGATCTTTCCTGTTTTTTTTCTTTTCATTAATGATGACGTCACAATGACATCACAGCTTATTGATTTAAATTGTCCCAGCTAGTCGCCTTGAAAAATGATTTAAAATGCCCATCTCTAGTGTACACACACAAACATCCAGAGCTTTCCTGCCTGGGGCCCGGGGAGGCGGCCCAACACCGAGGTGTTCAGCCAGGAGCCTGTGAGTTTCTCTCCCTCTGACAGAGTCCAGCCCGTCTCCAGGGGTTTGGTTCTAGAGCTCATGCAGTGTGGAACTTAGCCCAACTATATCTTGTTGCTATTGTTTCACTTCACTCACCAGTTTCCTTTCAGGAAAGTTATGTTGTCACGTCCCTTGGGCCTGTTTGTGGTGCAGAGAATGGGCACGCCCAGGCTTCTGTGCCAGTTCACACTGCACCCAACCTTGAATTTTTCATCCTGCAGGTGGTGAGCCCACATGGAGGTGGCATCCTGTAGCTTCTTCAGACTATCAAGGCTATCATGGAGTCAAGTCTCCACCAGCCGGTGCTTGTCAACTCGTCTTGCCTTTTTCTCCTGATGAGGGGATTTAGAGTGAACAGTGTTTATATGCTGTGTTGAAATCTTCTTGTGAGTGTGAAAAGAGAGGTGGAAGGATCTACAAGCTGCTGTCATTTCATCCCTTCTTTACTTTATTGCTTACCTTCCAAGTATTTTCATCCACCACCTATCCTGCTTAGTGTCTTGCCAGTTATTATCTGAGCCGGCCAACTGTTTATTTTCTAGCTCAATTGCTTTGTGTGGGCGTATGCACAGCAAATGAGGTTAATATGATTCTCCAAGTAATGATGCGGTGACTCAGTACAATAGGTTGGCAGAACAATTTGTGTGTGTTTGATGGCAGCTGGTGAATTGTTTCAGGGCCATTTGGATGGGGGAATAATTGTTTCCAGAGCTCCCTGTGGAGTAATTGTCGTCCTCCACCCAAAATCTTCACCTCTCTCTCAGAATCAGCTGCCCTCCACCACTTATAGAAATCTTGGTCAAGAACAGCCGACCAAATAATTTCCTCACAGCGTTGGCTGATTTCACGTGCATGCACCCGTGGTTTGGATTTTCCACCGTATACATACTGCATGCTGTTGCCTGTGTGAGTATTCTAAGAGTTAGAATTAATAAACGAACAAGAAAACCACTCTGAGTGATTGTGAGGAAATTGCCTTCAGCTGCACATTCAGACCCCTCCACCCCCCAAAAAAGAGAAAAAAGAAAAAAGAAAAAAGAAACCAGACATGGCTGAGATTTACATTCCAGACATCGACTTCAGACCACGTCCAAACAATCCTGGACCCGTGGACACTCACACATACGGCTTCCTGTGGTTTTAAATGACTGCCTCCCATGGATATATAACACCATTTTACCAGGAATTTTTTTTGTCTGTGTGAACACAGAACTGCTTTTAAGGTTTTTCTTCACATTTTCTTATGTCTTCGTTAAAATTATACTGTAATTTTCTGGAAATATGTTTATCTCAATCGTTTTCATTGTAATATGTGGCAGCTATGGAGATGGAAAAACAAACATTACTACATAATTATCTTGGTATTTATTTTTCTATTGTCAAGGTACAGTAGATTTTATACGTAAAGGAGATGCTGGATGGTTTAATGCTGGAACTTACAAAAATAAACAAGCATTGACACAGTGAATGTCATGTATGAAACGATTAGTTACAGTTCTCAGGAAACAGTGTTCAGTTCACATGTTCTTTAGTTTGTTTGTCTGCAAAACATGACAACACAGGACATAATGATATAATATAATATAATGTAATGTAATGTAATGTAATGTAATGTAATGTAATGTAATGTGATATGATATAATATAATATAATGTAATGTAATGTAATGTAATGTAATGTAATATAATATAATATAATATAATATAATATAATTAGAGGTGCACGATTGCAGTTTTCTGGACGATCACCAATGTTTTAAGAAGCCTGACCTGCCGATTGACAGCATACAGATTCAATGTTCCAATTTTATTTTATTGAAAAACAATTAACAATACTCATGAAAGCATACAAACTATGAGGTAGTGTTCTCGAATATAAATGAAAAGGTTAGCCGATGAGGTATGTTTTATTGAATGTTTTGTTTGCAGCCCCAACGGGACTTATTTCGGCCTTGCATGAATTACAAATAGCAAATCTTTGCTCTTTTTCTTGTTCTGCATAAAATCTGCCAATTATTATCTGTCTGATATTTATCTGTGTCCTGCCTAAGGACAGCATCTGGGGACTGGATCCACACTGACCTTCCAGGTTGTTGCTCTTCCTCCTGATCTGCAGCCACCTGAGCAGTTAGAGGTTTGTCAGCTGCATGTTGCTACATGAACATGGCCACATCAGTGGGCTGTGTCTACTTGCTGCTAACATTCATCCTGGCTCATCCCATCACAATTGGACATCCTTCAGTGAGTCTGCTGTTCCTGGATATATGCTGCGTCTCCACTTGCTGGCTGACAGAAGGTATCAAACGTGTGTGTAAAGTTGCCTTCAGTTCTCTGGATGATATTCACATTCAGGTGAACATTTTTCAGATTCTCCTGAGTCGTATTTATTGCAGAATTTTTCAGACAGTTAGGCTCAGTAATGTAACAGGTGAAATATGGTTGAAATGGCAGATTTGTGATGTTGCCAAGCTCAGTGTCGGCTCACCTCTGCTGATTTAACACACACAAAGCAAAGCTTTTGAACCTGTTGGAAAATCTGCAAACCGCTCAAACAGCCTAGAATATAAAAAATATCTTTACTGCCTGTAATGCAGCCACGCTGCGTTCACCTTGTAGTACTCAACACATTTGACCTTGGTTCTGATGACATTCACTTCTGCCATACAACACTCAAACACCAGTTTTAAAGCAGAAATAAGTAGCTGGACTCCGAATGTTATGTTTAAATATTATTTAACAAGCAAGGTCTGCTAAAATCTTTCCCCAGGAGAAGCATGACAGACCCAATGCTCTGGAGCTGAGCTCACTTCTGTTTCATCCATTTCTGCTCAGGAAATGACCACAAACACATAGAAGGAGGTTTTCTGTGAATTTTATGTGCTGCTTATTTTATACCTGCTTTATTCAGTTTTCATTTTAAAATTTTATTTGTTTATTTTCACATCTGGAAGATGTAAACATTTCATAATGCTAGTATAAATGCTGCTGCTTGGAGACGAATTAGGTGTCTTACTCAGAGGGACACAGAGTAAACACATTTATATTGAATGTGGTCAGTTCTGACAATGTTTACAAAAACAATGAGCCTGTTTACTTGACTATCAAAATCAGATATCTGAAAGTAATCAGATTACTGTAATAATCTGTTTTGATGAGTCTACATCAACTCCTGGAAAAATGTGATATTCTAAAAAAAAAAGAAAACCTGGTCTACATCTTCCCATCCATGATCAGATGACGTAACTTGCTGTTATTTTCAAAACATCCGTTCTCTGTTGAACATGGAAGTCTTAGCGTTATCTGCTAATGTGGGAGCTAATAAGCAGCTAAATAGACTAAAAGTGAATGTTTTACATCGTTTATATTCCGACTTCCTGCTGCTGCACAGCATCATGTTTGTCTTCTGTGTTCTGCTCATGTTGAGACAGTGTCACTCCATCAGAACCAGGACCAGGACCAAAACCTTCATCAGAACCAGGACCAGGACCAAAACCTCCATCAGAACCAAGACCAGGAACAAAACCTCCATCAGAACCAGGACCATGAACAAAACCTCCATCAGAACCAGGACCAGGACCAAAACCTCCATCAGAA
>JAOXYM010000013.1:29306534-29318783 GCA_028567055.1 Leptatherina wallacei | reverse complement strand
CAGCAGGTGGGAGACTACAGAGAAGTGTGTAAGACTACAACTCTGCTTCCTGGTCTCAACTCTGGGTTGTCATTGGTCCATATTACAGCGAAGTGTAGAAGTGTACAGCTTCCTAGACAGTGTTAACATTAACTGTAATCATTTTTTAAGACCACAGACACACAGAACAAGTAGCGTACTGCTTCGGCTAACGTAAACATTTATTAAGATGACAACACACTAGCATCATTAAAATGTGATGTGTCTCAGTCGGTCAACGTAGAAATGCTTACAGTTAATCCCCCTACCTAGCCTCTTGTAGGTTGAAGCACCAGACTAGGCACTGTTGGGTAACAAATAATAAATACATAGCATAAATGGATAACAACATAATTCATTTGTAACATTAAAATAAGTAGAAGGGTTAATTAATTTAGTATCATTTTTGGCCAAATTTGATAGTTTTGATGTATTTAAAGTATGAATTTACTTACTTCAAAACATTTATCAAAAATGAAGTTTACCACGTGACTGCAAGACATGGCCAGACAGTAAGTTCACAGTTCACTGTGCTGGACCAGAGTGCCTTAACAGGCTCTTGCACTTTATATTGTGCGATGAAAATATTTTATTTTGTTTTCTTTTTGAGCCAGATTCTGTAATGTTTGGATATGACATTACAGCTGAGTTTGGATGTATCAAAATAAATTAAGAGTAAGGAGTTAAGCTTAAGTTAAATTTTCAACTGGTTCAGGGGCCATTCATTTAATTTACTTATGGACATTGTGCCGTGACTGGAAATTAGGGTGACATTCTTGTGATGTAAATTAAGAGAGTGGAGCAAAACATGCACTGGGGCCTGTAGAAAGAGCTACGTCATCAGGAAGCACAGGTGGTTGGAGTGACAGAAATAATCGTGACTAATCGAAAAAATAATTAACAGATTAGTCGACTACTGAAATAATCGTTAGTTGCAGCCCTACGGCATTGCAAATAATGTATAACTGTAGGTGTACAATTTCCGGTACATCGATTTCACAGTCGCACACGTCGGAGCTCGGTTAACGCAGTGTTGCTAACTTAGCAATTTTGTTGAGTTTTCAGATCCCTGTAGCGATTATATCCTAAAAAAAAGCGACTGGCGACAAATCTAGAGACTTTTTCTGGCCTTATTGGAGACTGACGAGAAAGAACGTAACGTTGACTCTTCTCAATGAGCGGGTCCTACCCATCGAGAAGCGTCTTCATTCAGCATCAGGAGATGTCCTCCTCTGCTCCAGGACCAGACTCAAAGCTGCTGCTGGCTGATCCCATCCTGGCTTACTGACAGATATAACTGACTATTAATGAAGAGTGTGGATGAAAAGATTTTAAAAGTAAAAAAGTACTGTAACATTAACAGGTTCTTTTTCTATTGTTTTGAACTAAAATGCAATTAAAAGCATTTTTCCTGACATTACTAGAGCTTGTGTTTACAATATTAATATCTGTCTATAATCTCATTCTGACATCCACTGAAAATCCATTTGAATAAAAAAATAGCTTTTTTGAGGCAATAAAAATGTGGATTAATCAACATTATTTAATTACAAAGCCTTTAATTCATTGGATTTTTGTTTTTGTTGTCTTTCATGTATGCAATCCACATACTCAACTGTTTATTCTACATTTTATTTCCAAATGTGGCTCCAAAACGACATAAAGAGACCTTCTGACAGTATCAGATTCATTGCCAAGGAGAATTACCAAGATTGTGTCTTTCTACCACCATCCGATAAGATGTAACACTTCAGTAAAATACTAGATTAAAAACTGGAGAAGAAAACAGGAAATAATAAAGAGGAACACACAATTACACCACATGATGACTGGCTCGAGATGAATGAAGATCCTCAAATTGGCTTAAAATGCGTGCACTGTTTGTGAATGGAGTGAATAATGGTTTATCTGTGCTTTGTCACGGTTTCTCATCATCATCAGCTGCAACGTCTACAGTCAGAAGATGATGTTAAACACTTTCACCACCAGCTTTTCCTTTTGTGGCTTAGTTGTTGATGAAATTGACACCATGAAGCTGAATCTATGCAATAATGGGAGACCATCTTTGACGTACTTGTCATTGTTATGGCCGTAAGTAAAGTTTGAACAAAGTGAATGTTTTACTCATTATTAAACTGTATAATTCTCCTCTTCCTCTTTTCACATCCCTCATTCCATCTCAGCTTTATTTGTGCCGTCTTTTATTATTCTTCTATAATGCACAAATTAAGTTATCCTTCCTCATTATTTAGCCAAGGGAAATAGGATGTGAGTAGAAAGTAAAAGTATCATCAACAACCCTGTGTTATAACAGATTAATTGGATTATAGCAGCATTTAACCTAGATTGTCTCCTGCATGGGAACATGAATGATGACACAGATGGATTAAGTTAAAGAGAGCAAACATAAGGGGAAGAACTCTTAATGGTGTGGGGTGAAAGCATTTGCGCTGGAGTGACATCAGTTTTCGTAGTTTTATTCCCCATGACAGTTATTCTTGGTGTCGTTCTCCATCAGATATTCATTTAATACAAACTATTCTGTCACCCTGTTAGTAGGATTGTCGAGTAGATCGAATCTTTGTGCATTGACAGTTTTCTCTGTAAACGTTCATGTTGACCGTTTTCAACCAAAAGTGCAGTCCAGAGCCACTGCTAACCATTTGAGTGCCCTAAGCACTTTAATTCTAAAGTTTGTAAAGAGAAAAACTTTACAAAAAAATTGCAATCTGCACTAACACAGCGAAAATAATGGCCAGATGAAGAGAAAAAAATGTCTAAATGGACAATAATGTCCACAATGATGTATTGTTTAATCTGAGTTTCCAGATGTAGCCCAAGAGTAGCACCAGTTTCACAAATTCACACCATAGAACTGGAAGATGAAAAGATGAAATTTTATTAACAATGGGACCAAACATGAAATACATAGAAAAGAAACAAACATGAAATTACAATGTGTGGAAAGAATGAAGCGAGTGAGTATGGCTGATGTTACAGCTGTTAATGGCTAATGGTGGAGCTTTCATGCCATTTTATCTAGAAGTAAATAAAAAGTTGAAGAAAACACTGAAAACTGGTGGATCTGTACATAAACAAGGAAATACAGTAACTACTTTCTGTAAATCTGAACTACGAGGAGTAAATCTCCTTGTAACTCCAGCTTCAGTCGGCCTAATTTCATTATTGATCCTCATTTTAATCATGTGGTCCAGTAGAATTACGCTGATGTCACCATGGTTACATCCATCTCCCCAATCATCAACGGTAAGGAGGGATATATGTGACAGAATGACTGCACCCGTCTTCATCAATCAAATCCATGTAACTGGGAAGAAAATTGTGATCTTGAATGGGAAACTGCCCTCAAAGGACTCTGGGAAATGACGTTTTTCAGGACATGTGGTTTTATCCACGTGGACAGAATTTTTGGAGGCCAGACAGCAAAGTTCAGACAGACTTCATGAGGATGAAGCAGAAGTTTTCTTCTTCTGAACAAATCTTGGTTGGAGATGATGAAACTTCTAGTTTTGTGCTTTTAGTAAAGGCATCGTTGGTCCGTGTTCATGGCGTAGGGTGAACAGGTTGATCCATAATTTGTGTTTACCTTGTCTTATAATTGTTTGTTTTCTTAACTGTGTTTGGTGGTGGTAGAGTTGGTTTTAATGAGCTTTTAGCTGAGATTCTGGATTTTCTGTGGATATCACACGTCTATATTTACATACCAGACCTGATGTTACACCCTGTGAAACTTAATCTCTTAAGCAACAGAGGTTGCATTGCACAGATGGATATTTTTGTTGATGCATAATTTATTAAAGACTGTATACGATCTTATTTCATGATTGTTTCTTAGATATTATTATGATGCTGGTCCTACTGTCATGTCCATTCACAACCTTGGTCCTTCCTGAAATCTTCTGCAGCATCCAGCTGTTATCTGGCCTGAACTCTGACCCTGCTGCTACTGCTGACAGACATAACTCAATCCTGCCACACATAATTTCACTGTGTCTGCCAGATGTTCACTCTTAAAAACAGAAATGAGGTAGTTTGACTGCAGCGGTAACACATCACATCCCCACGCAGAGTTTTTTCTCTGCATCAAACTGTATTTAGGGATTTATGGTGAGTGTCAGAGATAGCTCTACTCTCTGCACCCCATAGGGAGACAGATGGAGGGTCAGAGCAGTAAACTATGAAAGCATATGATGGTACTCCTACTGGGAACACATGTTCTGGAACTGCACATATGTTAGCCATTTTACCCATCACAGACATTATTATCCACTGAATTGAGTAGATGTGTCCAACTTTTAATAAAGATGGAGAAGTACTGCGACCCCTCTTATGAAACAACCTCATCACAGCGAGATTAGATAAAATAATGGCACATAAAACTTCAGTTAGCCAAATTTCTTTTTTCCTGAGCAGTTATAATTAAATTGGACTGAAGGACTTTGCCCACTGAATGTATTAAAGCACTAAATAACGGTAGATTAATATAATCTCACTCAAAATGGAGTCACATCTCCTTTAATGTGCAAAGCTATTTTCTTGCAATGTCAGTGGTCATTGCCTCTAGCAGAAACCCATTTTTAGGACAGGAAGTATGTTAATAAATGGCATAACAGCATCCTGACCTCCTTCTCACAATGCTCCATTTAACCTCCTAAAATAACATAAATATAAAAGAAAAGAAGTAAAACAAATCAAAAATCTGAAATAAATGAAGGGCAGATAGAAATAACCAAAGTCACAGACTGCATAATAACATATATTATTCAGTTCATCTGCAAAGAGGCGGCTGTTGCTCAGGACGAAGGGTGGTCATCAATTCAAAGGTTGGTGGTTTGATCCCAGTTTCCCCAGTAAAACTAAGTAACTGTAGCGATATCAGTCTGTTCAGTTTCTTTAAGTCTGGTTCTCGTTCTACTGTCCCAGCAGATGCTGTAAAACAGACTGAACTCTCCACCACATACTGATAGACGATATGAAACATGTTGATGCAGACTGAAGGATCTCAGCTTCCTCCAAAGTACAGTCTGTTCTGTCTCTGTGGAGGAAACTGTAGATACAGCTTCTTATGTCAGTTACACCACATTTTCATGAAGGGATGTGACACTTGTATATGTTTCCAAACATGATCAACAGTTTTGTTGACAACTCAGAGACACCGGTACCGTCACCTTACAGAGCGAGTCAGTGCTTTTAAACCCACCTGGTGCAGGGAATTACCTGGAACAGCCCATTGAGGTGGGACTAGAGCACCAAAGACTCACAAAAATATTTACATTATGTGGCAGGCCGTAGGAGGTTTGAACCAACAACCTCTCAGGAGAGAGTCATGCGCCCTGACCAGACAGCCAAAGGTATATCCCTGTGGCCAAGTAGCCAGGGCACATGATCAATCGGAGGCATAGTGACAGGAACCTCACTGTACATCTCTCCCCCTCTTTCCACAAGCATGTCCTTGTGCTTTACGTATGTAGCCACCTATTTGGAATCCATGGTACATGGACACTACTTGCAAGAGCCGGAATGTGGCAGGACAAAGGAAGGCCCGGGCAGGGATTGAACCCACAACCTCCTGGATGAGAGTCATGCACACTGACCAGTCAGCCAAAGGAATATAGCCAGGCCAAGTAGCCAGGGCACATGATCAATCGGAGGCATAGTGACAGGACCCTCACTGTCACAATTAGACCTGCAAAATAGAACATGAGTTATAAATATTTACATACAAATAATTCAATAATACATTACATTCCTACTTCCCACTCCTTGTTTACACGGTTCCCTCCAACAGATGTGTTATTATATTTCTTAGTAATTATTAGATAACATAATAATTAATTAATTTTTTAACAAAAAATTCTATTGAGCTTCATTTTTAAAAAAATTTTACATTGAAAATGGAGTGAAAAGAGACACAAACTTTAATTGAGAAGGAAGCTTAACAAAGTAACCAATATATGACCAAATAAATTTAATTAAAAATAATTCTTTCGAAGGTATTTCTATAGGCTGATTTAAAACACGACTCCTTAGAGATGGTAACAGGAAGCTAGAGGAAAGTTAAATAAACACAGTAGGACATTATTGAAGGAAGAGAGGAAGGAACAGGGCAAGAGATAAGACAAGAGTTAACTTCAGACTGACTTTTGGCTGGAGAGGTCTCAGAGAAGAGACAGGACGAAGATGATCGTGGATTAGCTGCCATTAGGGCAACTAACAAAGTTCAGAGGAAGGCCCATAAAGTTAGCAAAAAAGCATGAGAAAATTTTCCAAATAAGTAAAAAATATTTGATACAATCTGCAAATAGGCTACTAATTTAAGCTACCAGTCCCCATCTGCAAACAAAAGGCACAACATTTTACATGATCAACTACTTTGTGTTTTTATTAAGTTAAACTCTCATATGAATCCACATCTGTAGACAGTTAAACAATAAAAACCCTACAAGTATAAAACAGCTGCTTGTGAGCTCAAACGCACTAAATGGTTTTAAAAATGTGACATGCTGTACGCAGTAGAAACTACATACACAAGGTTTTTTGGTTGGGAAGCAGTATTTGTTGCAAGTTTTCATATGAACACAGATTATGCAAAGTCATTTTATTAAATTTGCTCCTACAGCAGAGTAGAGCCAAAAGTAACCTTCAAAATAGCTATGAACATAACACCTCCCCGGTTCTCTAAGGAGCTGCTACATTTCCTGCTGATTTAGTGGGCTGAATGTTCACAAACACACACCAGAACATACAACAACATGCCCAGTACACTATCTGTGCTGCCATTGTGATAAATGAGCTTCACTACAAGTAAACAGACACTTGTCTGTGGTTAACATTCTGTTCTCATCTTTATCTGGGTTAAATTATGCATCCCAAAGTGCCTTTCTTGCTTCCTTTTTTTAAATTTATTTATTTTTTTGCTTGTGTTCTGCTCAGTGTCTCCGGGGAGCTCTACATTAGATTCAATTTCAAGCCCATGTCAGGCAAATTTAGGGCAGTCATGCAGATGCTTCCTGCATGCACTGCTGAGCTCTGTGTGAATCAGTATGTTGGATCCATGAGCATGTTCGCTTGCCCAAAGGCCCTGGTCCTCTTATCTGGGCACCCAGATCTCATTCACATCATTTTCATAAGGGCTGCCTTGCAGCAGATTTTCTGGTGTTATTCAGAATTAATTGTGTGGTTTTTTGCTCGTGGCTTCATAGAGGGCTCCCATATGGTGCCATGCACAGTCACGTGGGCCGTTCTGTGAAGGAGCAGATGCAGATTTGCAGACGACCAAGCATCCATAATGAACTGCTGACTGGCTCATCTGGACCTCTGCTTTCATTTCCTAGAAGACAGTATGAGCAGAAGGCACTTTGTTAACCAGTCCGCGTCTCCCAGCTTCTTCTTACCCACTTTCAGCCAAGTGAGAGGCGTCCAGAGGAAGGATGTTCGAAACAGCAGACGTCAGGAGAGAAAGAGGTTGATGCATGAGCTCCGCGTTTTAATGGAGGCAGTACACACTTTGTCAAACTCAGACATGCAAACTGTTCAAAGTCCTGCAAATGGAAAAGTCTCATCTGTAAACTATTTTTAAGTATAATAATTCACTTGTAAGATAAAGCCTCTGTTAGAGATTTAAATGATTAACCTGCTAAATTTAATGTGTCTGTCTGTTTAATGTTTCATCTTCAGATGAGTTGGTTTGTTTTGGGATCTTTTTTCATGTGGTAAACCTTCATTTTATTCATCTGTAGATACACAGGACTCCAGGTCTGGGTCCTGAAACTGGCCATGCTGAGGTGGAGCACCTGGAGACTAAATCAGAGGTATTTAACAGAGGTAGTAAACGCCACACCTGCCGAGAGTAAAAGAAACAAACAAAAACAACTTTATTTATCTCTTTTACAAGGGCGTCCATGACAGCAGCACAAAGAAAAAGACAAATTGCAAACACAGACATAACGCGGGAAAATCACAGAAAACATGGGCTGAAACACCATCAAAGCTAAAAAGTACCAAGATGAGATCTAAAACAAGACGTTAAACAAAGCATCTACACTCTGATTTATCTTTTATCTATAAAGATATGTTTAAATGCATGTAGCAAGACCAGTTCCTTTAGTTCCTGGTCATTATCCCGGTCTTTTCCTGCTCTGTTCTGACCTTACAAACAGTTAACAGTAAGAGGTCTTGAGGTTATAGATATAGGTTGAGTTATATCATGATACGTTTACTTGTAGATAGGAGGGAGGCAGACCCAGAAAACATGTATAGATGAGAACTTATCAATGCTTCAGTCTTCTGGTGAAGAAGTCAGACCAACCAGCATAAGCTTAAAAAACACAATGATGGGTAAGAGTTAGTAGTTTGTGATGAAGCTCGGAGCATCATGCTAAACCAAATCAAGCAACTGCAACTGCAACTTTATTTATAACATACTCAAAAAAAACAACTAAGTTTACCAAAATGCCACAATGGGCAACGTTAAAATAAACAATAAAAATAAATACCATCGGATTTTGAAGAGGCATTCGTATAAATAACATTGCCTAAAAAATTTCTCCCCTCAGTGGTTTTTGTGGCCTGAAACCATTTCAATCCATTGTTTTATTTTTAAATAAAAAAGTGGAAATGAGGATTATAAATCCAAGCTAAATATGTCTTGGGAAAGAAGTGTCTCAGTTTTCAAATGAACTCAGTTATATGGATCTGAGACGTGACGAAGGCCCCCAAAGACCACCAGCTGTCCTTGAACCTGACATTTAACACAGGGCAGCCTTTGAATGCTTTTACAGATACTTCTAAATTGGCACATCATCGCAGGTTCAGGTTGAGGCGCTGAGTATAGATCATCATCTGTCAACTGAAGCTTCATTAAGTCAACAATAAGAGCTGATTACATCTTCCTCCCACTGATGCAGTCATGGTTAAAGAAGATCACAAAGAGTTATCAGGTTTAGAGATATGTCATATTTTGTATGGTGCTCAGCTGAATATTATATTTGATGTTAAGCCATTAATACATGTAAAATGTGTCTACAGATTTCAGGTTGTGAGGTGCAGATGTTTCGTTTTGTGGAAAAACTGAATGAGCTGAGTCATTTTCAGTTACAGGGAATTAAACATTTATGAGCAACAATCTTTCAGTACTGAAGTCACAAATAATTCAAATCAATGAAAGTATTAATCCCAAAGATATCCTGATTAAAAACTGAACTTTATTAAAACTGTGATGCAAAAATTATGACGTATATGGCGTGACATGCACAGAGCTAAAGCTGGAAGGTACCATACTCATTCTACACCAGATGTTTACTGTTCCCAAACATCTCCACGACTAAATTCAGACCTTTGCATAGTGTTGGACTGTAATTCTGTACAATATGGAGGCTGGAAGTTTGACGTATCCATAACTGCATGGACTGAATTTAAGCCCATATTCATCAGATCATCATTACGGTGGAACAGCTGCAGTTAGAGCAGCAGACTGATGCTCAAGGATCTGAGGGGAGGTGTTTTTATCTATAGTTATCACAGAAATCCCACTCAGTGATGGGGGTGATGAAAATCTGCTGGTTACCAGTCTGTTTGGATTACTGAATATCAGAGCACATCATGGACCACGTTTACATGCCATCAGTATTCGGGTTGAGGTCAATATTCGGGTTTCTGAAACTTTTAGAATTCCCCGTTTACATGCGTGAGGAGACAGAGTTACTCCTGTATACATGATTGTTGCAATCAATTGGAATATCCCGACCCAAACCGCGACATAAGGAGAACGTCATGACGTAAATATGCGCCATTTTCCGCTTCTACCTGTATCCATGGGAACAACAACTACAATATGCGGTAATTGAACTATCCGGGACCGATAGCGGTCGCTTTTGCTTGCGCCTTGATGCTGGTACAGACCCACCAGCAGTATTTGACACTATTGTGCATCATGGTCCTCAATACAAGGAGAGAACGTGTAGTGGAAATTGGAAATGGAGCCGAAGTTGTGTCGTACTCATCTAAGCTTCCCGTTTCCACCTCTGTGATGAAAAAAAATTGTTTCCTCCTCGCTCCAAAAGTGTGATCTGTCTTGGTTGCGCCATGTTTGTTTACTATTTAAAAGTCTTTGCAGATAGAACATGCACAGAACACAATTTAACGTTCCTTTTGATGGAGATATTCCAACATGCGTTTACATGACCAAATATTCGGGTTGGAAAAAGAGTAACCCAGGGGTCATATTCGGGTTTTTAAAAACCAGAATATGGGCATATTCGGGTTTCTGCCGGTGTTTACATGGCTGTATGCAACCGGGTTATTGCTAATATTAGGGTAGAAAGGGTTATTGGCTGCATGTAAACGCAGTCATGGTTTCCAGACAGATGTAGAACAAACGTCCAGTCTGACTCTTTTCTATCTTCTGCATGTGGAGGAGGAAGAGGAGCAAAGACAGATGCTCCGACATAAAAGAGAAGAGATGCTATCAGCTTTGTGAGAATGTCACGCTGAGATTGTTTATTATGAGGGAATGGCTGCATGGAGAGTTCACAGGGACATGAAGGAGATCGGCCACGCCACTGTCCTTTCAGCTTATGTGGTGGGTGAAAGGTCACAGGAACTCTGGAGCAGATGGCATTCATTTCATTAAGTTCTGTGAGCCTTCAAGGTAACCTGGGTGGATGAGGTCCTCTGAGGTGTGAACCCAGCTTGTTTGGTCAGACAGAAGGGAAGATGGGTCAAATGGCATCTTCCCTCCCACAGGTGTTAAAGGAAACAGCAGAAGAAAAGATCCTGTAAACAAACTTAGGTTCGTCATGGATTTCTTCCTCAGGTAGATGAACAGGAAGCACAGAGCAGGATCTATAATATCAGTCCTGACAAGTCCAAAACATTCACTTTGGATTACTTTTAACCCAAAAAGAAGAAGGCTCCTGTCTCTGTCAGCGTGTCCCAATCTATGGTCTGTGAAGAGGGCGGATTCGTTGGCTGCATTCGTCTGCTCACAGCGGAGCACGAAGTACCGTCCCAATTCAAAAGCCTCTGAATCCACCCTCCAAACCCGCACTAAGTTTAGCTTGAAACAAAGTTTACTGGTGGTGACAGGCAGCAGCAAAGTGCAGAGGAGTACGTCTAACTGCAAGTATTCCTTTTACCGTGGATATGTGACAGATTATAAAAAGAAACTTTAAGTTTGTTAAACCGTGGCATTAAAATCATGTAATATTTGATATTTGTGGATTTGTAAGGGATTAATGAAATGTTTACCGGCTTTTTTCCTTCTTTTTTTTTAACAAAGCCATTTGCTTTGTCAAACATTTCCGCCTCCATCTGCAGTTATCTGAAGAAATTAGTGTCAAGAATGAGAACGCTTTGGGGACTGGAGCACTATGGGAGATTCTTGCACACTAGCTAGGCTGTCTCATTTTATGAACAAATAAACGCTTTCGAAGTGCGCAGCCTATGGTGGCCACTCTGTAGCCTTCGTAAGCTGCGCACTTCGTAGTGTGCAGACCCTGAAATGAGACACAGCGCATGAATAGTTGTGTCAGTCGGTCAGGAGTCTCCGTGGTGTTCAGAGAGATATCAGGAAATATTTTGGAAGAAAGTATTCATATTCTTAATTTATCATGTACAAGACTGTTTTGTAGTAACTGGACCTTAGTTAGACGACACTTCTCTTATTTAGTTGATCATTGAAAGCAGTTTTCCACTGCAAGCCATGATCACCTACTAGGACAAACGCTCAAACAGCACTTCTCAGCAATACAATCCCACAGTTTTTTCCTGTAATACACACTCACACAGGAGGCAAAGTGGGTTCAATGACAAGAGATTGTTTTGCTTTGGTCTCTTTGATTTCTCCTCAACAGCTCAGCTGACCTGTGCTGTAAACTAGGCCAGTTTATCCAAGACAATAATATAAGTGATTATTTTTACGTTGATGACACTCAGCTGTACATGTAAACTCAACCATAATATGTCAGAGAACCTTCTGTTTGATCCACCTAACCCCTCCAGGCCTGTTTCTAATGTTGGCAGTCTGTCTGACATCATTCAGACTGCTAGGAATCTAGAAGTAATATTTAACCCTATATTTGATATTCAAATCAAACTTATTGTTTTTTCCAGTTTAAGATAATCCCAAAAATAAGTTCTTAAAGGGGACATATTATGCAAAAATCACTTTTATAAGTCCTTGGAATAGTCTCTTACAATGTTCTAAGTCAC
>JAOXYM010000013.1:29296393-29306434 GCA_028567055.1 Leptatherina wallacei | reverse complement strand
CAGGGTGCCAAGATTTAAATGAGATATCAGAGAATTGTTTAAGATTGGGAATAAAGTGCATAATATGTCTCCTTTAAAACTGCTGACTTACAAGACTATGCATGTTTTCATCACCTTGTTACTGCAGTTCTGTCTCCTCCTGTTTAGACTATTTTGTATTTATGTTCATGTTTAGATCAGGGAAGTAGAAGATGGAACCAGTGCAGACAACTGTCTCTTCTTCCTGAGCTGCAAACATACATCTCCAGTCTTAAATTTATTCCATCCCTTAAAGTAGAGATTTTTGGTTATATGTGTCATTCCCTAACATCCTTCCTCCAGCCCGTTTCAGTGGATAATATTGCTGAGGTTGGCTTCTGATGCTCAGTACTGCTTGCCAGAATAGGACCTTCCGATTCTCACTCTCATTTGGTTTGATGGGCAGCTGCATTTTCACCACAGGGTCCTTTTCAATGTTGCATCAACACAGTTATTTATTATAGGACTGAGAAAGCCCGAAGGGTGCCTCTGGCTGCCTGTCTGTTTTAGAGGGTCCTATCGAATTCCAGCACAGGAACTAAAGGCTAAACTACATTTAAAGGTTATTTTACTCCAAGTGGCCCTGGCAGAGAGTTGGGAGGAGGGGCTTGGTCGAGTCGGACAGTGAAAGAAGAGAGGGTGCAGCAATCATGACATCTAAAAAAGTCATAATTTCTGATTATTTCCCAGAAGTTACATTTTAAGATATAAAAAATATTCAGAACTCTGTGTGAACACTGAACAGCAGGTTCTGTGAAGCACAACCAGGACAGATGATGTTTTAACTCTTAAATGGAAATAATGAGCGTTATCTAGCTTGTTTTGTGGTCTTCAGTACGAAGAATCAGGAAAAATGTCTGTTCTGAAGGAAAACCCTGCGTGGTTGAAGGTCTGAGGTTGATGAATAGCCAAAGATTGCTTAAAAGTAACAGAGTTTTTTCTGTCATTTAATAAACGTCCTTTTTGATAACTACAACATCATCACACTGGCAACATGACAGGAGAAGATTTTTTCTTAGGAATAGTTGGAAGGAAAAATAATCTACAGAAGGATTTTTGAGTTTTGAGTTCCAAACTATGTATCCATTTCAGACTGATGTTTTGCAACATAAAGCTGTGGTAACTTGAATATTTTGTCATAAAGCACATAATGCCGTCAAAAGTTCCAAAGAATGTGGAGACATCTCTGCACAAAACATGACTGAAACTTTATGTCGGATGTCCGTGACCTTTGGGTCCTGAAGTGGTGCTGCATTAAACACTGAAACTAAAAATGATTGACAGGTTTACACAACATCCAAACCTTGCTGGAACTTGGGTTGTTTGTATATGGACAATTATAAGCCTGTATAATAGACCCAAAAAAAGTGAATTACCTTTAGCTCATCCTCCATCTAAATCTTCACAATGAGCCCAAGTTTCAGTTTCAGTTCAGTTACTAAAGGGTAATATGAGCCTTCATGGCATCAGGATCATATTGAGGATTTATTCTCAGGGTTATAAAAAGTCAAATTTACATGGCAGCTCACTCAGAAGTTGTGGAGGTATTTCAGACTGGACCAATGTGTGGCGTGAACCAACCTGCTATAAACATGTCTTCTGTAGCTCTGAGTGTCATAAAATAGCAGCAGATTCTCACACTTTGCCCCCATGTTAACTCTAACATTTATCTTTTTTTTCCAGGGAATATATGTTGCTTGATAATTACAGATCCTAATCCTTATTTACCACATCACCCCACCCCCACCCTAATCAGTTATAGGATTTTGGCAGCCTCTGTGCCAAAGAATGAGAAAGGAATGCTCAGACACCAAAGAAGGAGAGATTTAGGGTTGCAGTGGGAATGGGTGGAGATGGCTTCATCTGCATTTTCTGACTTGGCTGCTCTCCACTCTCCCATGCCAAAGTCATGATTCAGTTCCAACACCCCACGTCTACCTCCATTTTCACCTTTCCTCTTTTTTTTTTGCTACCTGCCCTCCAGCCAGACCTCCAGCCTCTCTCAGGACCCCGTACGCCCATAAAAACCCCACAGTCCCTGATGCAGCCTGGGCAGAGTGACAAAACCAAAGCAGGGCCTTTGGCAGAGAATAAACAGGTCTGATATTCAGCCACGATATGGAGGAAGCGGTCCAGAAGGGGAGTATGGCACAGAAAAAGA
The DNA here is from genome assembly GCA_028567055.1 of Leptatherina wallacei. Taxonomy (NCBI): domain Eukaryota; kingdom Metazoa; phylum Chordata; class Actinopteri; order Atheriniformes; family Atherinidae; genus Leptatherina; species Leptatherina wallacei. Next base: position 29,304,255 of record JAOXYM010000013.1, on the reverse strand, counting down.
TTAGCAAATAAAAAAAGAATAGAAATGTCCGTTCAAACTTGTAAGTGGAGTCGGTTTAAAGTCACTATGAATCAGTTCTGAATAACACAAAACTTAATTTACAGGCACTCACTCCAGAGGGATGTTGGCCGTGTTTGAGGTTGGCTTTGCGTTGCCATCGGGAACCAACACAGATGGATGACTTGGGTACATTTCAGAGGTATTTGACAGAATCCCTGTTTGACCCCCTCCCAGTATGAGACATCTCTCCTGACTATCAACATTTTCTCCTCTGTCAGCCTCTCTGCTATAGTCTGACTTGTCCTACAGCATATTCATTGCTTTTTCTGCTTTTTCTGTCACTACCAATTCTATTCATCTCTCCTCTATGCTTCATCTGCCCCTTTACTGGGACTATGTGGAAAAAGAGGCTGAAATGGTTTCATTTCTTTGTTTAAAAACAGTGTTTATCTTGCTTATTCAATCAAACTGAAGGTTACTTTATATCTCCTAAGGGGAATCATATTGTTGCTGTATAAATTATTGAGAAAAAATAACTAAACAAACTAAAAGATAAATGATAATCATGAATTGACAAACTTCTGGAACCCGGAGAGAGACGGATGGTTAAAATGTCCAGAGACTGCCATGAATACACTGTTGTGTCTTTAGTTTGGTCAAAGATAACAGCAGGTGTTAACGAGCACTGACTGTCTGCAGTCTGTTGGCCTGGAAGGTCTGAAAGGCAGGTGGAGTCTGGAATATATTGGTCTAGCTAGGTCCTTTTTAACCCTTGTAGGTCGCTTTAATTTACTACCATTTCAGGTCATTAGAGGAAAAAAGGTCTTCTTCCAAAAACGACTATAAAATGTTATTGATTTTTTTTCCTCAAATCTTTCAATCAACTTCTTGATTGAAAATACTGAATATTATTTCAATCGTGATTAATCGCATGAGTGTCCTGACTTAACTCGCGATTAATCGCATATTAATCGCATCATTTGTTTAAATCTTTATTTTAGTTTAATCTATTTTATTTGATCAGATTTTTAACTGAGTATTTTTATCATTACATCATACTTATTAAAGCTGTTTGGAAGGCCACATAACTCTAAACAGATCATTTATTTTTATTTGTTTATTTCTTAATATTGTAGTTGTCCTTGTGTGAGGCTGCCAGAAGTCCAAGTTTAATTTTCTGTTTCTCAACCCGGGGCCGGTTTGAGTCACCTTCTCCTGCACAATTTGGAGAACTCAGTCTGGTCCTGGAAACCATCTTGTAGAACTTTAAAGCTGAACTGTCCGTGTAAAAGATCCATTCAGCCACAACCTGCTTCTGCATCACTTATTTGACCCTGACGGTGTCTGAGTTAATCGTGCATTAAAAAAATTAACGCTGTTAAGGGAAGTTGCATTAATGAGTTAATAGCTGTTAACTTTGACAACTGAATATATAATCATTCAAATATTCTAATCCTTTAAATGTCACTAAGGCCCTCATTTACTAAGATCCCAAATGGAGAGTGCAAAATTGCAATAAACCACTTTAACATTACGCCTGTTGTGTTTCCATGACTGGCAGGTGATCTACTAAGATTCGTTGTGCAATTGTTAACGGGCGCAAACAGCCTTATTTTAATGAGGATTTAGTGTGCGCAATTGATTCGCTATGGAGAGTGTAGAAGGAGAGTTAGAAAGTCGCAAATGTACAAAATCCAAACTAATGGAGATTGAAATAGTGGAAGACGCAAATAGAAGACATCTTAATGTGACCAGAATGACTGCAATGGGAGGGTATTTGCCAAAAAGTAAATGCAGTTGGAAAAACAAGAAGAACACCAGATGAGGTTAAGAAGAGATGGCAAAAATATTAGATGAAACAAAAAAAAACAAAGTTCATGCAAAACCCTGGTGGTCAATATTAAGGAACAGATGCAGCTCACCTTCTGCGAGGGGCAGATAACTTGAATACCAGAGTATGACACGCTAGAGTCGGTTGTAGAACAAGGTATGTGCACAAATCGTAACATGTTCTGTCAATGACATCACCATAGTTGTTATTGACATGACAAATATAAACGTGCCTCCTTCTGACAACGTTTCTCTAAACAACAGTTGTGATTTTAACATTTAAACCAAGTAGGCTGTTTTTATGTAAAGATTTTGTTCCAGAGGTTCAGTCATCGCCTCCCACCGCTCATAAGAAAATATAGTGAATGAGACTGATGAGCGTCTGCAATCCTGCAGCATCATGCTGTTTCCATTCATCCAAGGTGCAGCCATTTTAAGGATAGGCTACTCTAAGCCATGAGATTCAGCCTATTCCTTGTTTTGGTTTTGATGTGAATTGTTAATGTATTATGTAATTTGTTGTATGTGACCAAAAATAAAAATCATTCATTCATTTGTGCGCATCTGAGCCAGTTAACGCCTGCCTTTCAGAAGCGCTAAGCCTGGCAGGCACACCCCACACTCTCCAAATCTCCCATTTCCATCAACAACTCAACTGTCCTTCCCTCCCCTCAGGTAAAGAGTCTGGGTGTTGTCCTTGACGGCACACTTTCTTTTCACTCCCACATTAATAATATCACCCGGTCTGCATACTTTCATCTAAGAAACATTTCTCGTCTCCGCCCCCCTCTCACCCCCACACCACTACCAGCTTGTCCACAGCCTTGTCATATCCCGGATTGATTACTGCAACTCACTTCTCTTTGGTCTCCCCAACAAATCCCTCCAGAAACTGCAGCTCCTCCAAAACTCAGCAGCACGCATCATTACACGCCCCCCTACCACTCACCACATCACTCCCATCCTGCAACAACTCCACTGGCTTCCCATAAAACAGAATTCATTTAAAAGCCCTTCACAATCTGGCCCCACCGTACATATCTGATCTCCTGCTCATCGCCACTCCTGTCCGCTCACTTCATTCCTCCTCCTCTCTCCAGTCTCTTATCCCCCCTGCCCGCCTTGTAACTATGGGGAGCCGCTCTGTTCCCCACCTCTGGAACTCTTCCCACTGATATCCCACATAGACTCTTTTCCACTTTTCAAGTCACAACTAAAAACACACCTGTTCAGACAGTCCTATGCCACCCAGTAACATACTCACCATCTCAATGTTGTCCTCTGTTCTGTTTTGTACTTATTGTTTTTACTTAGTGTTTTTAATGGTTTTAAATGTCCCTTTGTTCAGTGTACCTGGATGTTCTGAAAGGCGCTTTTTAAAACAAATGTATTCTTATCATCATTATCATTATCATTATTATTATTGAATATAAGCGCAAAAACAGCCGCCGCAAGCAGTTCCACGTTTAGTAAATCACATTGAGCGTGCAAAGCTGATTTATTTGCATCTACTCCTCCTAGTAATTTGTGCGTTCTGGTAGAAACGCCCAGATTGCATATTCATTCAAGGCAAAATGGATTGCGGCGCTATTTTGCCCGTTTAACAGACGCAATCCTCGGGGCGCCCGGTTAGTAAATCGGCTGCAGCGTGTTTTTAAGCCTGTTATTAAATTTGCGCGCGTTTTAAGATGCGCAGTCCTTTAGTAAATCAGGACCAAACGGTTATTTTCATATAATGGATTTTGTTTGGCCGGAAATTTATTAAAAGGGGGAAAAAGTGAAATCGTTTCACTGCAAGGTCTGCTGTTGTGCATCGCCTGTTGGCCAAAACAAAGTGTCTCTTGAGCCACGCCTCCGTCTACCTTCGCTCCCATCATCGTCTGCTACCAAATGGCTAAACACACTGAGCAAAACAACATGCAGGAATAACTTCTAACGTTTATGTTGTTACTTGCCTGTCCAGGAGAAGAGCAGCTAGCTCCGAGTCAAATGGCCCCTTTAGTTCTTGCAGTGCTCTCCACTTTGAAAATGCAAAGCTGATGTTAATCCGAGTTATGTCCATTGCTTTATCCGGCAACTTTTTTGCCAATGACCGTTGTTTTTTTAGAAGTAAAATCGGATCCTGGTTGTCTTCAGGTAAATGTTTCATTTTGCTCTCTGCCATTTTTCTTCGAAAATACACCCTGCCATTGCTCATTGGCTGTTATTTTTATAGGGAGAGAGGGCTGAGGGCTCCGAGAGGAAGGAGGAGTCGGAGCTTCCGATGAACCCGCGGCTATACTCCAGATGAAATTACACCTCTGGTTCTTTACATAGACATTTCTAAATTCCTTCAATCTAGAAATGATGAATTTTTGTTTACTGCCCTTCAAAGATCAGTCTTATTTACACCACAACGCTGAAACAGTAGAACGCAAAAGTTTGGTTGCGTTCTGGCATCTCGTTTACACATTAACAGTTTTGGGAGGATGAAACCGCAAAGATTTGACAACAGCCTCCAGAGTGAAACTTTGGTGCAACGCATGGTGAGTCCTGTCAGCATAAACTGGAACTGGAATGTTTTGGCAACGACGTCTTTCACACCACCTTGCAAAGGTGCATACGGACCCGCAGAGAGCACAATAACAATAATGGTGGACCTCTGTGTCATGTTTGGTCTGTTGAAGCGAAAGCTGTTTCTGGTGGAGCATTTATGCCGTCAGCGAAGATAACTTGGCACACAACACTTGTGGGACACACCTGGGTGTGTTCTTGCAAAGTTTCACTGCCAACTAGAGGCCTGGCATACACACTACATTGTTTCTGGTCCTCTTTGTGTTTTCCCCTGCATGGAAATGGTTTTCATTCTGCTGTTGTGTAAAGGCGTTTTTTTTCCAAATACACAAAGGAAAAAGTTTTGTGTGGAAACGTGATGTAAATAGGGCCTTGAATAAACTAAAGATTAGCACAAAAGTGATTTTGATGCATTGTTGGTGGGGGTTTTTTCAGTGTCAAATTTATAGTTTACAAAAAGTCCACTCCTAAAATCTTGCTAACAAAGCAATTGAAGCTTGGTATTTTTAACCCTTTTTTCTTTGCCCAAATTACTGAATTTTCTGTCATAATCAAACATTCCAAATATGTAAATATCAGAATTATTTTAACCCTTTAAGCTTCCGTTTGCTGTCTCCGTCTCTGTTTTGTCCTGGAACTGTTAACATAAGCTCATCATGGGACTCCTCCATAAGGTGGTACATTAGCTTCAAGTGTAGTAAGAACCCGCCTCGAGTTTGACTCAACAAGCTACATGAAAAATCCTTCACTTCTACAGGACTTTAGCAGACATGAAAGTATGGACCAGTTAGATATACAGGAGGTTAGGTTTATTACCAACTGTGCTGCTTTGGACTCCAAGGAGTTGCTTTAATTTCTTTAAACCTATAACTAAGCTAAAGGTCAACAAGTCTTCACCTGTTACCTTACTTTGTGTGTGAGAGAGTATTCACACACACAGTGTGTGAAATATGTTTTCTATCACAAAATCTGTCCACCGCGTTTCATGAAGTGCAACAAAATGAAGCTTTCATTCTTAGAAGTTTGGTTTATCAATATTCAGAGCTGCGTTTAACACAAACATACCTTAAATTATCTAATTTTATCCTTATTGTTTCAGCTAAAGTGAGACCTCTCCTAGAAAAGTGACATATCAGCAGACTTTCTTCGACTCCATAATCTTCCTTTGATTTACTACAACCTCCAGAATGGATTTCACACCAGACGCGTCGTCAGCTGTGAACTCTAAATTCACCTCTTCCCCCAACCTGAGAAAACAGCCTGTAAGGTCAGGGGTTTAAATAGTTTGATCATGTAAATCCTGAGTAAGAACAACAGCCTGATTACTCAGGAACACGAGGGGAGTGTTTCCCTTCCACTTCCAGAGGAGCCGTGATATCCAGCACCTCTGATCAGTGACGGCTGACTGACATCTGGGAGGAGACTGGAAAGCAAACTCAGACACAAACGATCTATTTCAAAAAGGCAAATATTCAGCCAGCTTCTTTTTTTTTCCATGCAGGCTCACTCTAACTTTGAGCATGGGGTCAACCCTGTTGGAGAATTAAGGCTTTAAGCACGTTTTCTCTAAAATGGGGGCAGATGTGACGTCTAATTTCCTCACATCAGATTTCCATTCTGGTCTCTATGAACTAGAGGCTATTTTTTTAAGTCCCTCTTTAATGGTCACTTTAAAGAGGAAATGTCAACTTGGCCCATCAAAAGGAATTCTCCTCTCCCTCCCCATCTACATGGCAATCACTTGTGTAAACAGGTTTAAGATAATTGATTGTTTTCCTCCAACATTCATTCATCCGTGCCATTTGTCAGCCGACAACAAGTAACCTTCCTCCCCTTCGATCATGCAGAGCTACAGGCTCAGTTTGATGAAGAGAGCTGATTATGGAGGCAGTAAAATCACCTTCTGATCCATTGGGGAATTCTCAGATTATAGTAATGACTATCAACAACCGTGATCCTGTCTTGACATTTCTAGAGAGGATTTTACTTGTGAGCAACATCGTTGAGTATATCATGACACCAAAGGCTTATTAAAGAAAAATAAAGAAATATTCAGGGCTCCATGTAAATGGCCTGGATTCTTGGATAACAGAATATCCTTTTACACTAATGCACACAGTGTGGGATCTGTTAGCCAGTGGGTAGACTCCTGGTTCCTCTAGACTATATGTTCACAAGCCTTTGAGCAAGGCACTGCACCCCACTATGCCACAGAGGATTTTATTATCTAAGAAGTGTTGTATTAGTTGATCAACAAGGAAAAGTAAACACATTCTATTTACTTTATAAAGGACATCAGCGATTAGACTAATATGAGAAAATTAAGACTGACCATAACGTTATAACTTAAACTGTTGATTATAAAGCTAAGATTGGCCAGATTTGGATCAGGTTTTAATACTATACTCACCGTAGTTCTACCCTTTTTCCTTTGGAGTGAAGGATTCATGATGGAGCAGAACTCTGGTAAAGCTGAGCTCTTTAAAAACTAATTACCATTCCTTTCCTCGATAGAGTCAAACTTTCAACTAAATATTCACTAATGGCAAATGTTGAAAGGCTTTGTTGTTTAATTATTGAATTCCTTTTTTATCATCATTCACCAATTGCACATATTTAACTAGAAAAAGTCTATCCCAACCCAGTCTATTGCCCAGGCTTCAAAGCGGTGTCGACACCCAGCAGCCAAAATTAGATGCTAATGGCAAATATTCTGACAATATTCAGCAGTGTGAACCAGGAGCATAGCCATATTAGGGCCAGGGCGTGCTTAGGCCCGCTCACTTTTCTGATTGGCCCAAGGCCTGGCCCGCCCTGAGATAAATGCACGCACTGTTTGTGTAATTTCAGGAAGCAAAGTATAAAAGCAGGTTCTGGTCAAGCACAACCTCCGGCTTAGAAACGTGAAGCCTATGTGGAAGTGCCAAAAATTGCATTTCAGCCCTAATCCGCTAGGTGCTGGCTCCAAAACAGAGCAAATCCCCATAGACTCCCATGTTCAAAAGGCCAACTTCACAGCAGAAATAAACATGTTTACAGCCTGGTTCAAAAAACCGTGGTTTTTAGCCGGCTATCAGCGCGCTTTTGCCAGACTTTAGCGCGTAGCTACAGGCAGCTCAGAGTTTGATGGGGGTCAATCATCCGTCGTCACACTCACAGCCCCCCTCTCAGTGCCTTCTCGTCGCTCATTTTTGCATTTTCCGGGAGTGACGAAACTCATGACGCTGCCAAGATGGCGAAGGTAGGAACTGCCCATGAGCCTCTTTTCAGCTCTTCAGAAACTTTTGGCAGGGCTCTCAACTCTCGCACATTGGGAGTGAGACACACGCATTTCGGCTTGTTCACATGCTCACATGCCGCACACGTATTTCTCACGCTGAGAAATCATAGGACAATGCCACGCCGGGAATAGTACTACAAGTCCCACAATGCACTGCGCGGTGGGTCTGCAGCGCGAGTATCCACAGCTTTTCAGCTAG
>JAOXYM010000013.1:29283124-29296293 GCA_028567055.1 Leptatherina wallacei | reverse complement strand
CAATTGTAATATCTATTTCTGTTTAATATCTTTAAATGCACAATCATCATTTGTTTGTCTCAGATGTCGGGAAGAAGAAACTCAAAATTTGAACATTTGTCATGATGGCGCTAAACGATTAATGCTCGCAAACCTACCAAATACACTCTTGATATATGGCAGGATAATACCGCCATACACTCACATCTCACTCTGACCCGAGCCGAAAAGTTGACAGCCCTGTATGGGTCACGTAGTCTTAAGGTTCGTCCATTTCTTCTACAGTCAATGGATCTGTGGCAGAAACGGACACAGAATGGATCTTTTACACGGAAAAGATGGTTTTCTTGACAAGACTGAGGTATTTTATCAACTCAGTGCTTGTGATAATGCAGGAGATAAACCCTCACACCGGCCGGGGGGACACCGTTGAGGGATAGAAAATGCAAGTTAAACTTAGGAGACACGCAGTTTGCTGCGATGCATTCAAGGTAGCTCTGAAATCACATCTCTTAAAAATGTACCTTACACAAGGACAACTACAATAGAAATAAACAAATCAGGATTAATTATCTGTTTAAAATCTTATTTGGCTTCTTAACAGCTAACAGAACTATTATATAAAGATAAATATTCTGTTAATGAAATAGAATAAACTTTCTGCAATTAATATGAGATTAACCGTGACTTAACTCAGGACACTCATGCGTGTGTACATATATATATATATATATATATATATATATATATATATATATATATATATATATATATATATGCAATATATTTATGCAATAAACAGCAGGCAGAATTAGATATTATTAAATGCCTAATTTCTGCCTAAGTAATTTTGGCTCTTCAAAAAGTTGTCCCATCCTATCTTCTGTTTTATTTTTATTTATTTATTTTTTTGCAAACAGTAAAAGTCTTCATGAAGGAACAGGAAGGAAGAAACTCTAAAGGCTTCAAATCATAGACCTGAGTTACAAATATGACAATGGCCTATTGTTAAGTTTAAGGCCAGTTCTGGAAGATTTTATTTAGTAAAAGATTGTATTTTTATTTAGTCCAATGGATTATGATGCAAAAAAGCAACTCTCCCCCCTCTGTGTTAGCCTTAGGTCCAGATGGAACAGCAACATATGATGAAACATGGACTCTTGAGCCATGTTGGAAGCTTTTGCTTGACATCTCATGAAATCAGGTAGGCTACTTTCTTTAGCGTCTCTGAACACATTTTTCTTTTCAGACATAAAGGCCAAACCTTTTTCAGGACAGACGGTCTTATGCTGGAATTTTTTAACAGAACAGATGAAAAAGGCAGAAAATGTTGACATTCAACACCTCTAAAGCCAACATCAAACACTAAATAATAATTTATTGTAAAGGAGGATGAGGTAAAATATTAGCAGGACTAGAAATCCCTGCTGCTGAATTCATTATTAGCAATCAACTGAAAACATTTCCCAGCAGCAAATCACTGTGGACAAAAAGACTCTCAATCATAAATGAAAGGGTATAACCAGATGGATGATTTGTGAGTTTAATTAACCAGGCCTCCGATGGGCCTGTGCAGATATAATTTGACTGTTGTGTTGAGTTAAAAAAAAGACAGAAATAGCGAGACGTTCGGTGGTGTTAACCATAGAACAAGCTGCTATAGGCACAGCTAATTGCAATTGAATCTTCTGAAGTCTCACACCACAGGTTGAGAATCAGAGTTGGACCTGACTCAGCACCACTCAGTGGTTTAAAAGAAGAAAGCTGCAGGCAAAAAAAGAAGAAAAAAAAGCCCCACCCGCCCCACCATTGTCCCACTTTTGTCATGGAAAGCAGATGCTGAAAATGAGGCAGCCTGTAACTGTAACTGGATCTCTCTCCTCTTTTAATTAAGGTGAGAAATTGAGTGCTAAAAGCAATTTGCAGCTTTAGCCTGTCTAGTCGGATCTGTGTAGAAATAGTGCTGTGTTTGCTGCCCTCCATCTAATTTTTCTCTCTTTCACCTCCTCGAGCCTGTGCTCATCTTGTCTTTTACTCTTGGGCGTTGGAAAGCAGCTTGAAAACAGTGCTAAAGATATTCAGAGAGGTGTCTCACGTTTTAATTAACTCCCACTCTCCTCATGAAGAAGGGAAACAAGTTTCTGTGGCTTTGTCTCTCACCCATGAATGTAGTGTTTGTTTGCTCCCAGACCTGAAGCCGTTGCTCGGCCGGACGGCCGTGTCAGAGGAGAGCATCACTGCGTAATCTTTGTTTTAAACGTACATGATTGTTAATTCCACCCCACATTCAACCCCAGCTCGATAGCTTTTATAGTTATTGCACATTGATCACAATAAATCTTGAGGATCAGAGGATGGTATCCCTGTGATTGAAATGATATGTATATGAAAGATCAATGGACATTAGTATTCTGCTGTGGACGGGGCTTAGTATACTCCATGTCCAGCTGTACTGGTGCCGTGTCCAGGAGAGAATCGTTGGATGAATACACCATGGGGGACAAGACTAAAACAGATAAAAAAGGACAGAGAAAATGAGATGTGAGGAGCACTGGACAGACATGAAAGCTGGACTGTTAGGGGTCCCAGTTTCAGAAAACAAAAGCTAACAGAAAGCCATGCTAATGGCTCTGTGAGGATGGATTTGTAATTTGAGCTCCATCCTGATGCCAGCACCAGAATTTTCCCAGAACATTCTTCCTATTGTTCTGTGTCTCTTTTCCAGTCTGATTTATGTTTCATTGGTTTTTCTTTTCTCCTGCATCTCCTTGTAGTTACTGTGCATCAATTTCTTGTCACGTTGGGCCTCTTTGTGGTCCTTTCTTGTGTGAAAGGTAAACGGTTTGTACTTACGTTTAGATTTTATCAGCTCAGAGCTTCTATATCACTGGTAAAGTTGTTGATTCATTTGTCAGGTAAACTTACAGTCTCAATGGCAGCAGAAAAACCTGGAATCCAGTTTAATGTCCAGGGAAAATTCATTATGAGAGGACGGCCAGAGATGCATTTCACCCTGCACAAGGATGGCACTGCCCTTTATGGTCATTTGAAGTGTGTTTTTATGACTTTCCATCCCTTTGCTATCATTTTAAATTGATATACAGTCCGTCCGTCCATCCATCCATTTTTCTGCACCTCATTCAGGTTCCAGTTCTGGGACAACAATCTAAGCAGGGACCCCAGACCTACATCTCCTCCATCTCTTTCCTATGGACAAATAATCTCTCCAGTAGGACCTGGGTCTGCTTCAGGTCTGCTCCCTGTACGAATTCCCCTGGAGTATCTTGACAGAATCCTAAACAGATATCCAAACCACCTCCACAGACTCCATTCATTGTAGAGGAGGAACCCGGGATGTGTTCTCCTTTAACTCTTGAACAGAACCCTGAGATACTTAAACTCTTCCACTGGAGGCAGTGAATCAGTCTGAACCTGAAGTATAAGCAGTCACCATCTGGCTGCAGACCATCTCAGCTGCGAGCTGCGTCACACTTGACTGCAAATTAGGTGTTTACTGAAGATCTCCATTCAATGTAGCCAGCAGGAATAAAAATAATGTGAAAAAGACAAAGAGGTAATCCTAAACCTGACCTTTTTAGGAAGTTAGTACTGACTCAGAGTAGATACAGAACTTGTTCAATCCACAAAACAAATATCCAGAAAACTAGAAATAAAATGGTGTTCTGCCATTTATCCTGAGAAACACTGCCACTGACCATGAGGTTAAAGCTTATTTCAAACCCAACCTAACCCATTTCTCATGTCTAGAATCCTTGAAAAAGTTGTTTTAAAACAACTGCTCATTTACAAAAATGGGGGGGGGGTCTGAAGAAAGAGGTTTGGACTTTTGTATTTTGAAAATGTGCCTCACTCGAACCGTTTTTCCAGGATCTCCTACCCAACATTTAAAGTACATCACAATACTGAAACTACAAACAACCTCCTCTTTACTTCTGAAGATTGTCTTGAGTCTTTGATGGTTCTCGTAGATCTTCATGTTGCATTTGACTGCACTGAACACAGAATCTTATCCCAGACTTGAACATTTCAACCGGATCTTGGGTACCAGTCCAGATTAAGACTGGTTTAGGTCATATTTATCCAACAGATTCCAGTTTGTAAATCATGTGTTCTCCATGCAAAGCTGAATCAGTTGCAGTATACCACATGGTTCTGGACCAGTCTTGTTTTATCATTATTATTATTATTTGGAGAGAAAAAAAAACAACTCTGCTACAACAATAATTTCCCTCTAAGAGGGATAAATGAAGTATTTTTCATTTCATTTCATTTCATTTCATTTCATTTCATTTCATTTCATTCATTTTCATCATACATGGAGGCACCATCATCAGTAAACATGACCGAGTTCCACCATAATGCTGATGATATCCAGCTCTATCAAAATATTAAGAGAAAACTAATCAGTTATTTAGATTACAGTGTTGTCTTGGAGATATAGAAGATTAGCTGCAAATTCTTTCTTGTAAATTCAGTTGGTCTTAAAGATGTCCGAGGTTCTCTGTGAAAGTTTATCCCACATATTAATCTGCCTTTACTGTACGGCTGTGATGCTCCAAGCAATCTCATTTCATTGCAAAGAGAGATGTACTGCTATATCCTGCAGCTGTCATCAGGGTTGCAGGAATTAACAGTTTCTGTTTCACTTTTACTTATCTTTTAAGTTGTTTGCTTTAAATTGTGATCATATTATTTAGATTGCATTGATGTCAAAACAATGAAAACGATCTGAGAGACAGCAGGAGGTACATATGCAGTGAGGAAGCAGAACAAGGAGCAGGTGAAGGAAATTAGCAAATAAAACTAGAGACCTGTATTACAACGCTGGTTAACTTCTTACACCATGATATATCACCATGGTAACGTACGCTGAAAGGCTAACCTGCTCCAGAACAGGTTATGTTCTGGATAAGAAATCAACGAGTATAAAGACACCACCTCCTGACCAATCAGTTATCTGTCGACCTTTGTGCGCAGATCAAAGAGAGTTTTTAGGGATGGATGCAATCCTTTTTATGAACTTTTCCCCAAGTCTGTTTAGCTCCAAAAGGGTTGCATCTGGAATAATGCAGTTAATAATGGTCACACATGGGAGAACTCATTGGAAACTAGAAGCACTCAGAGAGCGTAGACCTCCGCAAAACCATTTAAATTTTTCCCCTTTTTTTGTGCCAATCATTGTGGCCATCATTTTTTAGTTAGAAGCTGTAATGGCAAAATGATCCCTATCTCCTCATAGTAAAGAAAACTTTATAAATTCTTGGATCCAAGCGGTGATCCGGATCACCCCCAAAATCTAATCACTTGTTCCTTTATTTCATTTTTAAGATTTACTGAAAATGTAATCAAAATCTGTCCATAAAATTTTAAATTATGTAGACAGACATGATCTCTGGTTTGGTAGAGGTCATAATAAATATAAAGGAAGATGGGGACGCTCTGCCCATTTCTATTATCTGATAAATTAATATTGTATAATCTGATGAATTAACACATTAACTGAGTTGGATATCTTCTGCCAGCATTCCTTTCTGGCTGTTGCTGTGGCAACAGTGTCACTTTTGGCCTGGATGGTGTGTTTAAATTCTTCATATTTCTAAAGAATAATTGTATGCTCCTCCATGGTGAAGTAGGCTGCTCGGCAGGGTTTCTCTGTGATTGGTCAGACGTTGCGGACTCAACCCCTGTATGTGAGCGGGCACTGATGAAGACGGGAAAACCCCGGGTTAACTTACAGAGTTGATAACCAGCTTCATAGTTATGTCCCCTTGTCTGTAGAGAGCAGGAAGTAAACATGATGTAATACACAAGGGGATGAACTCTACCAAATAAAACAGGAAACAAGATAACCAAGCCCACAAATTAAAACACAAATATCAAAAGAAATCCCACAAGAACTGAACCAAAACCCTTTACATGACACAACAAACTGAGATAAACTATGAGATCAGCCAGAACATGACTAAATGGGTTATATTTAGTAGTAATTGTTCAAACTGTTGGTCTCAGTGTTGGTGACAGTGTTGGTCTCTGCAGCTGACAGTTTCTTTGTGAAACGTGATTCAACTGAAAGTGGAGAAAATGTGGGCAAGACACTTTTCTATTAAAAACTAAAACTTCTTATTCCTAGCTTATGAAAACTGTATCATAAAAGAAAAGTGTAGGGAAGATAAATTTAGAGGTGAGACAAATGAAATGGAAAGCACTTTCTTTCAAAGCAGAGGGTGAATTAAGGATGTTGGGATGTGCAAAAACCAAACCTGTGTGACTAGAGGTGTTAGAACGAAGATTAGAGCCAGAAAACCAGAAAGAAGGCAGGTTTAAAAAAGGCTGTGAATAAAACAAAAAGGTGTATATAAGACGGCAGAGCTGCAGCTGCTTGTTTAGTAACAGCCAAGGACAATTTCACGTATTCCCAACAGTTTGCTTCCGCTTTATATCAAACAAGTCGTCATCCAGCTGTTTATGAGAGAGGCAGTCAGCCTCATCATGTTTTCTCCATTCTTATCTTTACTCACTTATTCCAAACAAGTTTTCCGCTGTGAGTATTTCTCCTCAGTGACCAAGGTTATCTGCATTTTTGTTGGGTTTCGTGGCATTTCCTAAAGTAACTCTCATTCCTCCCAGTGACCCATGAACTGGGCCTAAACCTCCCTCTGAAAGCAAAAATAATCAAACATTTGTTTAAAGGGACAAAAGAGGGAAGCTAAGTGGAAGACAAAATGACGATACGCCACTAAAACATGATTAATAAATGTACATAAACAAAGTGATACTTAAACAGTAATTAGTTAAAAACTTGATACATCTCACTGGTGTGTCCTTTAAAAAATAAAAAGCGGGTCTCCGTGGAAGGCTGGCTGTCAGGTAGCTATCGGTAATGAAGTGAAACAGAAAGACGAGGTTGAAGAATGCCAAGTGACCTTAAATTCATGCAGGTCTGATGGGGGGGACGGATCCTCCCCAGAGCCCAGACCTCAACATTATTAAAGCAGTGTGGGATCATCTGGACAGAGAACGGAACAAAAGGCAAAAACATCCAAAGAAGATCTTTGGAAAGTCCCTCAAGGATCCTGGAGAACTATTCCTGAAGACTATAGAGAAAATACAGAGAGCTTCTCTGAGAGGGTTCAGACTAAAAGTGCTCAGACCAAATATTCATTGTCATTGTTATATCATGTATTTCTACTTCATGTTTTGATAAACTGCTGCATCTATATCTTGTCTTCCTGGCAATATATTTTTTTTAAATGAAGCACGGTTCAAAACTTTTGCACAGTTCTGTGCATAATGAATAAATGAAGCATTAATGAGGCTTGTGGCCTGAGGAAAACCTCTTCTAAACTGTTTGACTGCTACTACTGAGCGGACCTACACAATTTAACCAAGGATATCAAATACATTACTTACTTTGATGTGAAATACTCTCAGCCTGTCCTTGGAGCAGAAATGCTACAGAGTATTATATTTTGTTGTACTCTGTAGAAATGAAAATAAACACAAAAACAGTGAGAGATGTTTTTTTCTTTTATGTGAAAGCACAAAGCTGGCAGCTGATTACTAAAACTGATCTTTGCATCCATGTTGGCACAATAACAGAGATGTGCTGCCTTTACATGAGGCCCAGAACGGCTGACCAATTAAGGCTACACATAAAAGACCTGTTTAAAGCTCCATTCAGCCACCTTCGCCTCACGTAGGTGTTTATGTGTGTGGATGTGGTGTGATTAATTACTCCTGATGCAGCCTGTTTGATCTTGTTTTTATCTCTGTGGTCATGAACCAGTGTGGGCCTGTCAATCAGCCAGAGGAATCCCCCTCTTCACATTTCCAGGTAGGAAAGCAAACACGAGTAGATGCCTGCTGACCAACAGACAGTCCTTACAACATGCCCACATGTTCCTCCTGGTCAGACGGCCATCAGAGCCTCAGACTCAAGGAGTCATCGTATGAGGCTCAAAAGAATGTCTGAATAAAAAAATTTAAAAACAGAAAATTTGGGACAAAAATGCAAATTAATGAAAGAATAAATATTCACAGCAGAACACTGAAAACATCAAATGCTGATGAACTGGAAATGTGAGCTGGACAAGTGTGTTCCAAATAATCACACTAATTATCAACAGATCAGTTCAATGACTGAAATGAGCACCGTAGAGAGGCAAAGTCTCAGAAATTCAACAATCTGCAAAACACTGCTTCTGCAAACTGGACCAATTTCAGAATAATCTTCCTCAATGTTAAACTGAATACTTTGATTAGAATTGTATCTTTGGTGTGGTGTGATGGTGTGAGAATAACTGAAACCTTGCACTGCTTGGAGTTGCAGAGCAGCATCCTGAGGGTGGGACGGTCCCACGATGGCCGCAGTCCTGCAGGTTTTCCATGTTTCACACGGTGTTGGAGGACTCCACAGGGTGTTAGATCAATTTAATTTGAGTCAGGTGTGTTGGAGCAGGGACCATTAAAAGCCTGCAGGACTGTGGCCCACTCGACAATGCTAATCCTCATCCTGCAAAATATGACTACGAAGGCCGACCAATAGTAGGTTTTGCTTTTGTTTTGCTAATTTACTCTGTTGACTTTATTTTTCTCAAGCAATTGTGTGATAAAAGGGAATAACAGTTATTTTATTATTTTGTTACATTGTTTATGGTATTTTATATTGTTTATAAACAAAAAAGCTTCTGTTGTTCAGTTTAATTAAAAAATGTTTTTATTTGACAAAAATCTTTACTCTGTTTTATTATTATCATAATCACGATCAATAATTAAAAGAAAAATCATTAAATGATTTAGAAATTTCAAGCAACAAGTATCGGTATTGATATTGACGATACTTGCCCTTTATTTACTTGGTATCGGATTGATGGCAAAATGAGCAGTATCGCCCAGCCCTACTGTTGAGCAGCTGGAATCAATACTGGTCTCCAGGTGATCTTCAGACCTGTAGGCGTAGTCATGCTGTGAAGGATGTTCTGTGAAAGCAAACTAAGTAGGAGTTAATCTTTACTTCATCCTGGGGGGCACAATCCAAACCTGGGTCGGCTGCATCAAGGAACCAAGCAACAGTTATCTATTAATCTGTAAAGATATTGCAGTTTTTCCAGCATGTTCATGGAGAACTGTAAGATAAGACCCTGTGAGCCTGGAGCTAAGTGTATGATAAGATGGAGCATCACTTTGCCCTGAAGATATTTCTTCTTCATTTTTGGTGAATGTGGTAGTGGAAGTTGACAAGGAACGGCAGGATGAACTGTTGTAAAAAAAAAGAAGAAGAAAAAACTGTCATTTAAGTAGCTGTAAGTACCTTCAGGTTACGTTTTCAAACATGACCTTTGAATTTTAAGTCAGGGCAAACTGTTGGTTGTGCAAATCCAAATTAGAAAAGATTAACAAGGACTTTTTAGGATATCGGACATTGAGGCAATATTCAGACTGAAAAATCTCCCAGGGCTCTCTGGATGGTGAGATATCTGACTCTTTATAAGATCAGAGGACATTAACTGTTGTTACCATGAAGGGGAGACTACCCACCTCTGATTTCCTCCACACAGGCAGCTTCTCTCAGCCTCATTTTGCTCTTTTTAACTTCTCATCAAAAATCAGATGCTTGATTGTGCACGATATGACTCCTGCCTGTGGTCATTAGATGCTCACTTGGTTTACCAGCATGCACTTGTGTGTAATTGTAATTGCATTTGTTTTGGGTCACAGAGCCCAGTTTCACGAATAAAGTGATAAATATTGTAAGATTACAGCATAATTCTATGTATATGTTTGCTTTTAGCTATCATGTGAAACTGCCATAGGTAGGATAGGGGGATGTGGATATTTTGCACCACAATTTGAAGAAATGTTCTCAATGTCATTTATAAATCATAATTTAACCTTACTCATAAAGGAAAACAATAACCTGAGTTTTGGGTGTGTCACAGTTTAAACACTGAATAACACAAGTGTTCAACATACTTTGTGGTTTGCTACTGTTTGCTAATGCTGTTAACTGGATGCCAGAAATACATGTACACTGAGTCACAGCTACCACAGTCATTTGCTACCACCTTGGAAACCTCATGTGATACTGACGAGACATGCACAGACACGTTACGTCCAACAGCAAAGAATTATTTAAAGAATTTTTTTTTTAGCTTTTTTATTCAATAATCTAATGTGTTCAAGGTCCATTGGGAAAGAGAAGCAGCCTTTTCGTGGTTGTTTTGCTCATAGTCACAGATTAAATGTCTCCATTTTATGTAGTTTTTCCTGAAATGTGTCATAATGCTGAGGATTTGAGGTCTGGAGAGAGGGTGACGGACAGTCACATGACTTATGCCCCTTTCACACTAGCACCTACTCAGCCCAGCCCAGCACCACACCGCCTGATTTGTCTGTGTTCACATTACAATTTTCCCGTGAGTCGATACACTTCTAGCACCTACTCCATCGAGGTGTAGGCGTGTAGGCGTGTGTCGCGAACAAATGACTTCATGAAACCTCGCTATGAAGACCCCGCCCACACTGAGGACGGCCGTGATTGCCTTTATATTGTAATGGGAACAGAGGAAACCGGGGTAGTGCGGGGTTGGCTGAATGAAGGCTGGGCTGACTAGGTGCTAGTGTGAAAGGGGCATTAGAAGTATAGTATAAGACCACCTATGAAGTGTATTTTTGTCTGTCTGTCTTTTAGCAACAAAACGGACAGATTTTTATCAAATTTTCAGGAAATCCCTGGAATGGAATAGAGTCAGATTTTGGGGGTGATCTGGATGTCCAAAGTGTACACCTTGGAGTCCTTCAAAATATTTGAAAGTTTGTTCGGAGCATTTAGTGACTGGTGAGTAAAACATCTATTATGATATTACTGTTTAAAACTTCTGCTTGATTTTGTATAGAAGCCCAAAACACCATGAAAGGTCTGCTTCCAGTAACAATAATAGTGGTTTTTGTGAAGTTCTCAATGTTTATTGTTAGCAGCTCTTTCACAATGTGACTGTGGACAGACATAAGGACATTCGTTCAGTCCTACTGCCACTAGCTTCGCCTCATATGTTTTTCGAGCCTTGACACTGAGGGTATCAATATAACTGGAGGACATTTTGAATCGTTTTCTATCAAAAAACCCATGGAGAAAACTTAAGTTCCACACTTCAACACAGATGCTGGTATGATGTGGGGTTTGTTTTCACCGGTAAGCTGTTCATGGTCACATGACCAACGGATTGTGACATTGGTTTGTGCCTTCTCATGGGGAGATAAGGATCATTTTGCCATTAGTTTCTAACTCAAAAACCAATCCCCACAATCATTAGCAAAAAATGGCAACTGGCTTGGCGGAGGTCTGCGCTCTCTGAGTGCTTCTAGTTGGTCATGTAATGAAAACTCATACTTCTTTTTCAATAAAGAAGTGTTTATCTTGGGAAGACATCATCCGGCAGAATTTCTTTTACTGCACTTTTTCTACTTTTTATTTTAAAATTTCTTATTGGTGGACAAAATATAGGAACACAAGTTCAGTCAGACATGCTCGCTACCCCCACCCCCCAGAGTGCCTGTTTCTGAGTTTATATCTAGATCTTTCAATCATGTTCTCATTCAATCCAAGTTTTGACACTCTAATAAAACCA
Organism: Leptatherina wallacei; assembly: GCA_028567055.1. Lineage (NCBI taxonomy): Eukaryota > Metazoa > Chordata > Actinopteri > Atheriniformes > Atherinidae > Leptatherina > Leptatherina wallacei. Next base: position 29,284,666 of record JAOXYM010000013.1, on the reverse strand, counting down.
CAGTCTGCTCTGATGCCGTTCCTTTGCTCTGAAGTACGAGTTCAAATATTTGGTTGAGGATTATATATTACTCAGTGACAGTGGGAGGGAGTTGTTGAAAAAAGTGCTTTTTTTTCTTCTTTACTTTCCCTATGTAAACTTATAAATTCTAACTTGGACATGTAGGATGAATGCACCACAGGTTACTGAAACAAAGAGATCTGGTGATGTCATTTCCTCTAGGGAGACTTTGAACAAAGGAAACGTATGAGTCCCTGATCTCTCCAGATGATGGATTTATATAAAGACTGCTTCATGTGTACACTGTGGCAAAGGCATTCAGGAGAATATGTATGTGGGCCAAAGGCACGTCGAGGTGGGATTTAGACTGTTTGAGGAGCTTTGTATTGATGCTTGCAGTAATAATATGACATGTCTCAATGTCAGAGGTAAACTTGAAATACACAAAGCAGCAGGACAGGGTGAGGCTGGAATATAATGGAGACGTACTCTTATAAGAGTAAAACGCAGCTTTAAAGACATAAACTATGACTGAGCTCACTAATAATAACAGGAAGGATCAAGTCAAAGAGATTTTTTTAAATGCGGCGCTGAGGATAAAGACTTGTCTTGCGGCTCCAACTTTTGGTCTGGGGAGGAATAAGGGAGCATTCACGCCAGGATAGTCTGGAGAACTCGGTTCGATTGGGCAGGAAGCACTTTCACACTGCACTTTACTGAAGCGGGCCAAGCCACCTGCACAACATCACACAGGTTCAACAACTGCTCACTAGGGGGACAACATTCCCCGAAACAACCCTGACCACAAGAAAGAAGAGAATCCAGCTCATTGATTGGCCAGGACTGAAAACATCTTGTTCACCGCCAGTAAACAACAGAGCAACAATACATTTCTGTAGTTTGCTTTCTGTTTTCACTTTGGTGTTCAAACCTGATCCAGTTTTCACCAGAATGTTTCCAGTATGAGCATCAAGAGAAGCAGCTAGTTATCCACCACGCTGATCTATATCACTTCCTCTCTTTGCTTCCCTGGATGCTCCGCTTGCTTTAACACTGGAAAAGAACCGATTTTCAAGCAGACCAGAGGTCACTTCTTTGGTCCACACCAGAGTGAGAATGTTTGTTCTCACATCTCCAAATTATCAGTGGAAGTGGACCAGGGTTAGTTTAAAGCGTGAATCCAGCCTACGTGTCAGACATCATGTCCTTCAGGTTACAGTTAAAGCCAGAGGCTAATGGTAAATGGACTGTTCTTGTACTTTCTAGTCATGTTGACCATGTTGAACAGAGTTGCCCACTTAGCCACTTTGTGGCTATATTTAGTGAGTTTTCAGACCCCTCTAGCAACTAGCGACAAATTGAGCGTATTTCTGGCATTACAGGAGACTTTTGGAGACTGATGTGAAAGCATGCATAGTTTGCTTTCTCTTAGTGAACTGTTGGTTCACCAGGGGAAGCCTGGAATAGATGGTAAATGGACTGTACTTGTATAGCGCTTTTCTAGTCAAGTGACCACTCAAAGCGCTTTGACACTACATGTTC
>JAOXYM010000013.1:29263822-29276443 GCA_028567055.1 Leptatherina wallacei | reverse complement strand
GTAAACTTGATCCAGTGTGTTATTGTCTCTGGTGGGAAAGTGTATGAACTTCTGGAATTTTGGAAGCACTGCTTTAAATGCTCCTCATGTGGCTTAAGGGCCGTTCTCACCAAACAAGCCATCGGATCATCGGTTTAAACTGGAGTAAAAAACTCCACCCACCCTGCCAGTAGCTCGCTCGGCCGGGCAGTAAATGGAGCGGACCCAATGATTTTGGACGGTAAAGTGCTTTCAAAGTACCCTGGGATATGTAGTTATTCATTAAATGTGATTTTATGCTGGTGGATAGAAGTTTTGGAGGCCAAACAGCAAAGTTAAGACAGAATTCATGATCATGTTTTTCAGACTTCTGGTGGTTATAGAAGTGGTTTTAGCTGAGATTATGGTCTTTCAGTGAATATCACACGTCTATATTTACATACCAGACCTGATGTTACACCCTGTGAAATCAGATGTTAACCCAGTACAAGGAGCGTAAGGTGTGTGTGTGATTACATACAGGCGATCGTTTTCTTTAATGAACTCTCACACTGACACACCAGAACAAAGACATGTCAAAACACATCAGCGACTCCTTTAACCCCAACCCAAACTATTTAATCCATTTACTGATAACAGAGATTTGAAGGTGTTTTTGTTTTTTAACGATTTCTTTGTTTCCAGTTTAGATTCAGATTCCTTTATTGTCCCCGAAGGGAAACTGGTTTTGCAGCCGGAGCACAGACACAGGACAACACAAATAAAAAATACATCACAATAAACAACAGCTTAATCAAGACCAGCTAAATCAAAACCAATAGCTCACATCAACAGGGAGATTCACGAAAAATACGGTAAATAAAAATAAATATGAATAAATAGTAGCTATGCGCGAAAGAGACCAACAAGGTCAGTGGCCATTTCCATTAAGGAGAACAGCAGTAGGAACAAACAACACCTTATGTCTCTTAGTCCTGCCTGCCGGGCCCTGAAGCGACGGCCCCAAGGTTGTAGTATAAACACACTCGGGAGAGGATGGGTCAGGGGGTTCAGTATCGAGTGAGCCTTCCTCAAAACATTATTGTGAAAGATGGCCAAAAGGTCCTTCGGCTGGCATCCAGAAACTGTAACAGCAGCTTCCACTAATCTACCCAAACGGTTCTTATTGACCAAATTCAAGCTCCCGCACCAAGCAATAATACAAAACCTGGTTCAATTACGCTCTTATAAAAAAAAGAGACAACATTTCAGTGCACACATTTAAAGTTTGCATCTTTCTTAAAAATAATAATTTTGCAGTTTTTTAGAGGTTTGAGGCAGTGTGAGGCTCAAAACATAATTTGTTACCAAGAACCATTCCCAGATATTTGTAGCTGTTCATCATCTCGATGGCAGCTGCTCAGATAAAAGTAGATGAGGGGGGGGCTTGGTGGAGACTTTCTAAAATCAATAACCATATCTTTGGTTTTAGATGCATTTAACTGGAGGAAAGAGTCATCACACCAGCTAACAAAATCATCCACAACCTGCCCATGTGCTGTCTCGACTCCCTGTAAAAGACTAACAATGGCAGTGTCATTGGCAAACTTTAAAATGTATCTGTTTTAGAACATTAGAAAACACAGCATTTACCTTCACACACTGTGACCTATTGGGAAGAAAATCCAAAATCCAACGAATCAAATTAAATGTTGTTGAAGTTTAGAGTTGTCAATAAGCTTTTCAGCCAATAAATAAGGTTTTATGGGGTTGAACGTGGATGAAAAATCTACAGATAAGACTCCGGCATGAGTTTTGGTGCCTTCCAGGTGCTTAGACAACAAATGCAAGAGAGTGACCACAGCATCCTCCACACCTCTACCCACTCTATGCAAATTGAAATGGGTCGAGGTTGTGTTCAACCTGGGATAAGACTTCCTTCTTGATGATCTTTCCAAAGGATTTCATAACAAGTTGTTATTTTGTCTCATTCTTTTCTACGTGGAAGGTGAAATGATTCCGTGAAGAAACCTTCATACCAGGCCAAACTCAACAGATACAGGAGAATAGAAGGGGGTTGTTTGGTTTTTTTTGACCGGATTGTGATTCGTGACTATGAAACATCCAAGTCTGTGTATATTTTTATTTACCACGAACCTTTCTATCAGCTCTAACTGAATTATTAACTCATGACTGTAACCATTAGGCAACATGAAGTAGAAGTAGAGGTAGTGCAAGTAGAATGTAAATGAAGAGAGCAACAGCTTGAAAGGACGGACTCAAACCAGCAGTCTCATGTTTGAAGCCTCCTGATGTATTTTTGTCCCGGTTAAAAGTAGAAAACCGATGCTGCGATGATGAACACACTGAAGGAGGGAGAGAAGAAGAAAAGAAAGTATTCATAAATCAGAGTTGATGGGGGTGTGTGAGGCTCCCACACCCACCCACACTCTCTTATATTACTTTAATTGAAGTTCTTTAATAATTCTGAAGCTATTTAGCCTGGAGCATGAACTGCCCATAAATCCCTCTCTCTGTACACACACTCTGTACTACACTTAACATTCCTCCATGCTACTTAATCTTTCATCTTCTCATCCATCCCTCTCTCCCTTCGTCCCCCTCCACACCCCAGCATCCTGTCTCTGTCTGTCTCTTACCTCTTGAAACCTTCAAGATTTCATTCCACCTCTTTCAGACCACGTCTCTCTCTGATTCCCTCCCTGTCTGTCTCCCTCTGTCATTTTTCCTTTAATTATCAGTCTTGTCAAGCTCTCCTCAACTTGTTTATTTGTCTGTCTCTTTCAGTTTGTTTTCTAACCCACTGCTGGAGCACATATTTAGGCTCAGATCTTACACACTTCCTCACCGTTACACCTTCTATTTGTTGCGTTCTGAGTACTGACAATAGAAGGATCCTCCTGCTGGAAGAGAGTAAAGTAAATTTTTATTTCAGGCTTGATTCCACACATGTGCATGTATCCATTGCTCTACTCCAGTATTGTAACAACTTATGTCTATCCTCACACAATGCACACAGACATAGAAAATCTACTGTACATACAGTCATGATAAGCCCTCTTCAGTTATAAGGTTTTATATAAAACCTCATCTTATGAATCTCACCTGGTCTTAAAATGAGATTAGTCTAAATTCAGTTGAACACCAACACATTTACTCTGCATCCATATATTCAATAAATACCTCCAAAATGCAGAAGCATTATCTTGCAGTAAGGGTTAGAACATGATATCCCTCTAAGAGGGATTAATAAAGTATATTTCATTTCATTTATTAACTTGTAGAATCACCGTTAGCAGCCTCTCACATCTCTCAGTGAACTTTGACCTTTGACTTTATCACTTTCCTCTACGTGATAATTATTTAGTTCCAGATCCGGCATGTGTGAAAACCGACTGTACACATAAATCTGCAGTGTACGCACTATAAAGATCAAGAACATACTTCTGATACGAGCATGTAAAACGGTACCAACGAGTGAAAACACACATCATGAGGAGCCATTTCTGCATTGTGAACAAAACAGCATCTGGGATTTTTAGAGTCCATCAACCCTCTGTGTGCACAGTTGTGTCCCAATGCTGTCACTGCAGGCTCAGCTGATCACACCACACTCACTCCTCTGCTGGACTTTTCAAAATCTGGAGGCGGAGCCTATGGCTGTGTTGCATCCTCTGATTGGTCAGTTTCCAGGGTCTGTACTTTCCTGACAGAGCAGTTTAAAAGAACTTCTCATCAGTACAGAGAAGGACTGTCCTTTTATATCTAGTCACATGTTGACCAGCCAAAGTACTTTTACAGAACATGTCACATTCAGCCAATCACTCACATACAGCACTTCTACTGATTTATACTACGTGTTTTCTATATCACCACATTCATACCCTGATAGAAACATCAGGGGGGGCAAAATGGGGTTGCATGTTCTTAGAGTAAAATAGCATACCCAGTCAGAAACCCTGTTTTAAACTCACAACACATTTCAAAGCACTTCTGATTCTAAATCTAGCAAGTGTGTGTTGGAGAGGTTGAAGGGGTTCAGCATGTTAATGCGGGGATGTCTGCTCCATTAAGGTCTGTTGAGGTACTGGTAACTTCTTCAGGAAATCCAAGTTTCTTTTTGATCAGCCAGCACAGATGTGGCAGAGCGTGCATACATTAAGTCACATGGGTCCCGTTGGGATCATATGTGCGTTCAGGTGCAGCAATGCCTAACAGGCAATTATGCTAACGGGTGAAGAGGGAGCAGATTGTGTGATTTATAAAGACAAAAACTTCACAACACCACACGTTTGCATTATCTTTGATGTTTGTATGTTGCATTTTTTGTATGTTGCATTTTTCACATCCAGCCTAAAGGCTTCCAACATAACCTCTTATCAGAACAAGATCTGCAATGCTCCCAACACACGACAACTGTTCATGGCGTTTAACGCTCTTCTATCTCCACCGCCCGCTCAGCCACCCACTGTGTTGACTGCAGGGATGTTTGCTCCCTACCTTACTGAAAAGGTTGCTACCATCAGTAACCAGTTCTCTGAGCCTGACCAACTCAGCCTGCCCCAACCAGCTACTGGTGCCTCACTCTGCTCCTTCCGCTTTCTAAATTAGGACGAAGTCTCCAAACTTCTTGTAAACTCAAAACTCACGACCTGTCCTCTTGATCCTGTTCCTACCGACATCCTGCAGAACGTTCTACCTACAATCAAACCTGCAGTAACCCATATTATCAACTCTTCTCTTAAATGCAATGTCTTTCCTTCTGCCTTCAAGGAAGCTCGGGTTCCCCCGCTCCTGAAAAAACCCAGCCCAGATTGAAAACTACCAGCTGATCTCACTGCTCCCATTCATGTCTAAACTACTAGAGTGTCTCACAGTTCCTCCACAACAACTTGTTGGATCCACATCAGTCTGGCTTTAAACAGGGCCACTCTGCTGAAACTGCTCTCCTGTCAGTTACTGAGTTCCTACGGTTGCCATATCTGCTGGCCAGTCCTCATAATCATTATACTGCTGGATCTGTCGGCTGCCTTTGACACTGTCACCTACCAGATCCTCCTCTCCACACTCTCGGAGCTTGGAATCTCAGGATCTGTCCTCTCGTGGTTCATGTTCCACCTCACGGGAAGATCCTTCAGAGTGTCTTGGCGAGGGGGAGTGTCCAGATCACATGGATTGAGCACTGGGGTGCCTCAGGGCTCGGTGCTTGGCCCTCTTCTCTTTTCACCATACACCTCCTGTCCAATCCGAAGAGTCCTTATCTACTTTTAAGAGCAAACTAAAGACTCAGCTGTTCAAGGAGCATTTCCACACTTAGCTTAACTCTTCTACTCGTAAGGATGAGTTAGAAAGATTTGTCCAGCTCTTTGGCACTCAGCACTGAACAAGCTGCGTCCACTTTCGCCCAAGATGATATTATGTGATGAAATTGTGATATCGTAATTAAAAAAAAGGGACTATTGTAAGGATGGGGACGAAAACACAAAAAAAGCACTACATTTAGCACTACACAGCAGCATCTGTGTTGAACTGGACTCACAGCAGTCTGACTAACACTTCATTATGATGTCCCCTCTTGTTTGATTTCTTGCTTGTGTTGTTCTCTCAGATAAGTAAGTCGCTTTGGAGAAAAGCGTCTGCTAAATTACTGTAGAATAGAATAGTATGTTGGCATGCGCATACTGCCACATAAACTTGACATGTTTTTTTTTTAAGCACCTAACATAGTTTCTCATTGTTCTATATTACAGGCAACACTAATGTCAGAGGTTAAAGGAATCTTTTATAAAATAAATATCAATGTTTCCGTCTTTAGTTCGCATCACCTTAAGGTTACATGTTCAAACCTGCAAACATGTGTGCATCACATGGCCGTTTATTTACTTTTTTGTACCTGCTGTGGTAAGATAGAAAACAACATTTATTAATGGAAGTTATGTTATCATCAGTGTATAAATATGATCCAGAACTAATATTGTACTTTTAAAGGAGCATTAATGTGTTTATTATATGTTTGAATGATGATGCATGAGGTGAAAATGTGGTTTTGAATCTTTGTGCTTTGATTTCATTTTCAGTGTCTGCACTATAAATAACATATCTATACAAAACTGACACAGAAAAACCATTCAACATTTGAGATATCATTGTTTAGTTATTGTTTCAGGTGTGCATAGTTGCTTTTATTAATTATTCTATCAAATATTATCAACTATATTCAGACCCTTCAAAGGCTGATGATCCCTTATTTTATTGGACCTAAAATGATCCTTATGTAAACTGTAAGCCGAGACGCTGTAAATTTAGCATAGAAGCAGGAATAAATTATTTCAAGTCTCACAAATGGATTCATATTTCCAGTAGAACAAAGAAAACATTTTAAATGCTCAAAATGAAACATTTGACTGTTTCATGCCAAATATCAGCTCATCTTTTATTTGATGGCAGCAGCAAACCTCTGAAGAAGTAAGTGGTCCTAAACAGGGACATAATCAGGTTAATTAGTAGTGGTGATTAATCATTCACAGTACATAATATCAAAAAATTAAGAGAATCAGGAGGAATCTCTGTGTGCATGGGACAAGGCTTACAGGACTGAATATTTCAGCTTGGTTGACTGTTCTGTGAATTTATTTTTCTCAGTCTCAGTCATATCAGAATTAATATTCACACTAAGCCATACAATCTGCTCATTGTAAATTGTACCACAGGCATGAATAATAATAATAAACTGTTGTGTCGATTATTGTACCATGTAGAACCTGTCTACTTTGATCAATAGGCTCCCTAAAAGCAGATTCTGTGCCATAACTATGGCCATTTTTCAGATAACTTAATCAGGTTGCAGAGAAGCCATTCATCCCAAGTTCAACTGGTATGATATGTCAAATGATCATAGACTTTTCTGTAGTCTACTTCTTGTTTAGTCATCTCAACACCAGCATTGTCCTTTTATCACTGAATAAGCTTCTTATTGGTCTCCTTGTTGCTTTGCTGGTCGTTTGGACCAAAACCAAAAACTGGACCAGGGCACATGCTTCACTTTGACTATTGTGATACCGATCACCAAGTGCACATTTCACTAGATTCTACCAGCCCGAGCAATTACCCTCTCATACAGTAAATGTTTATTTCAATTCGTCTTTACGTCGTCTTTCACGTCACAAATAATTTTCTTAAGAAAGGAGTAAAGATGCAAAGAGGAGCTGAAAAGCTCAGATGCAAAAAAACTCAAACTGTTAACTGGAAACAGCTGAAAGTGAAACCATTTTCAATGGACAATCACAGACTTGGCTACTGGTATAGAGCTGATGGTGAGCCTGGTGAGAACTTTGTAATGTCACATAACCATCATGTTGCCCAGCAAGCTAGGGCTGGACAGATCGATCCAAATATCAATACTATCGATACCAAGGCTAGTATCGGTATCAATCAATACCAGTGTGATGAGATTGATACTTCTCTTGTTTGAGGACTTTGGGGGCAAAAAGCTAAAGAATGTGAATGAGAGCCAACCAATAGTAAGTTTTGCTTTTGTTTTGCTAATTTGCTATGTTGACTTTATTTTTCTCAAACAATAGTGTGATAAAAGGGAATAACAGTTATTTTATTATTTTGTTACATCGTTGATGTTATTTTATATTGTTAACAAATGAAAAAGCTTAGGTTTAAATTTTTCTGTTCTGCCGTTCAGTTTAATTAAAAAAGAAATTTATTTCACAAAAATCTTTACACTGTGTTTTATTATGATCAATAATTAAAGGCAAAATCATTAAATGATTATGAAATGTCATAAACTTGCCCTTGATTCTTGGTATCTGATCAATACCAAACCAGTCACTATTGCCCGGCCCTACAGCAAGCCAAATCACCAGTGACAGAATTAAGATGGATACCAGTTAAAAGAATAGGTATGATAATATGGGTTAAACTATTAAAATATTAGTTCAATAACTGAGAGAAGCTTCCCAACACCGTCCAGCTCTGGTCCAGGCCATCAGTGAAAATCCACAGCGAAACCCAGTATGAAAGAGGAAGAAGAGATGAAACCATCATGGGAGGCTGTTTGGCGTGTTCCACGCACAAGTCAATGAAGTGTGAAGAAGTATGAAGAAGTTGTGCCAGTGCCTAGAGAAGACTGGTCTGAAATACAGTACAGAACCTTCTGGTCATGGCTGCACAGGAACTGGGACTAAGTGCGAGAGTAATAGAGGCTGGGGTCTACCACACCAGACTGAAGCCCAGCTGTAGGCCGTGCAAAGAGACCTCTGGCACAGTCCAGCACATAGTAGCAGGGTGGGACGCAGGAAGGTATGGCAAACATGGACATCATAATCAGATGGCAGGAATAGTGTACTGCATTTGGGCTGGAAGTCCCAGGGTAAAGATAGGAGACACCATAAAAAGTGTTGGAGAATGTTCGACACAAAATCCAGCTGGACTTTGTGGTGGTCGGCAAACTATAGACACGTAGATCCTGTACAACAGAAACATAAAGAGGGAACACAAGAAGCTGTAAAATCCCAAGAACTGAAGTAGGACAATGGAAGATGTGGGAAGTGAAGGCAACATTGGTGCCAGTGCATCTTAAAATCTCCCAGTTTGGAGGCCATGGTGCTGCGAGGCTCCAACCAATAGGAACACTATCAGAGATCTACATCCAGAAGAACACAGTACTACGATCAGCTGCGGTACTGCCATCAACAACTTTAAATGATCAAAGAATTATATTCGTTTTGACACATCATGAGGCTGACAGATTCTGCAGACTCCAACCCAACCGGTCGAAGCAGATGGCCGCCCTCCCTGAGCCGGGTTCTGCTGGAGGTTCCTACCTGTTAAAAGGGAGATTTTCCTTCCCACCGTCGCCTCTAGCTGCTCAGGATGGAGGATTGGATTGAAACATATTCATTATTTTCTTAAAAACTGAAATTTAAACCTACAGATAGCCTGAATCCTTCTCTTTGGCTTTCTTCACATTAATATATCATGATTCAGTAGCCCAGGAAGGAAATTCATTGAGTCTCATTCATTAATATCTTATTACAAATCTGCTTAAATTTGTTCTTGTACTCAATAAGTTTTTCTATAAAAACCCTACGTAAGATTTACGAACATGTGTCTGGACAACAAAATGTATTTGTGTCTCACCTCTTTGATAGGTGAATACCAATCTCTCATAAATTTAAAGGAAGGACCAGCTGGCCCTACTTTGCATGTAAACGCCCATAAAAGGTCATGACTTACAGCCGTGTACAAACAAACAGACAAACGAGAAAAAATGACAAACATAACGCCAAAAGAATGAATTAAAAAAATGATAGGGGCAGTGTGTTGCTGAACTGCTTGGGCAGCCGCCCCATGTACAGAGGTTATAGCTCCTCATTGCAGCTGGCCCAGGTTTGAGTCCAGCCTTGGGCCCTTTACTGCATGTGATTCCCTGCTCTATGACCCCCCTTCCTGCCCAGCCACTTTCAATAAAGGCCACTAGAGCCAAAAAAAAAAATTATAATAAAGATCTGCACTGAAACCTGTTTAACCTTATTTTAAAGTGATACATGGATGTGTATAACCACACGGTGAGATTCTACTATGTAAAAGCAGTTTTATGAAGACCAGCAATAAAATCAAATCCCATCTTGACAGCGACTTGTTCTTGAATGAATGACTGAAAAATGTTCTTTCCACCTGAAGAAAAATGAGAATGTTAGGACAGGATCTGCAATATTTCGCTATTTATTTTAAAATTAACTGAACGGTGTAAAACAAAAGCTGGTTTTGTTTTAAAATGTCGGCACTCAAATGTTCGTAAGAGAACTCCTGAGTGTTTCCCCTCTGTCCCCCCCCGGTTACCAGTCTGGGTGTGAGGACTCTTATCATTCCAGTCCCATAGAAATAACGTCACTCACTCAGCTTACATCCACCTACGCCACGTCACTTCAACAACCTTCCTTTTGGTTTACCTGATAAGATCCACCCAGATTATTTCCAGAACCCCCCCCACCACCACCACCACCACCTGTCCTGCAGTGACTCTGCTGGCTTCCAGTTAAATCCTGTATTGTCTGTAAAATCAGCACTCTCTCATCTCATCTTTCTGCTGGACAATAAAAGACACTAGAGCCCAAACAATGTTAGAAATATAACTAAGTAAAAACACTTGTGTATGCAACACATTATACATATAACATCTTACACGTTTTACAATTTACCTTTAGAGATTGTATTTTGAAAATGTTACTATTGATGACATCACGATGACATCACAACTAATCAACATTGAAAGGCCTGACTTCAAAAATCACCTAAAATGCCATCCCTAGTATTTATCACATTAAGTTTTTTGGTTTGTTTTTTTAAATTGAGGCAACGACTTTGCTGTTTTTGGAGGAAAGTCAAATTGATATTTTAACAGTGACCTTAAATACCCAAACCAAGTAATACAGATACTCAGGCAGGTTTATTTTCACATTTTTAAAATAAAATTGATCATATTCACTCAAACTTTTGCTTTACCAAATAGTAGAGTAGGACCTCAAAGGGTTAAGAACCGTTGTTAAATGATGCCCAATATTTTTCTTTTTTCTTTGCCAGACTCGACATAAAACTGATGTTAGATTCTTATTCAGCAGTGAAAAATTTAAGTGCTTCCCCACAATTATCACTGTTATTGGCTGTCAACTGATTTATATTAGAAGCATCAGTGGTTATTTTGCATAATAAACATCTTTAGATTTTAGGTCCATCATTAGAAACAACTGTTGCTGTCAATACTAAAATATGCAGAGTGAAAATATTCTTACATCACAAATTAATTAATCAGATATATACAGTATATCTTCGGTGTGTTTAACAGAGTCTGGCATAAACTCAAACTGTTTTCCAAAGCTATGCCAAGTGGAGGATGTAAGGGAGAAATAAAAGAGCTAAAAGAGAGAGTTTAAATGACAAGAAATGTTTTCAAAGAGCTACTGCAGAAGAAAGATGATACTCACAAAAATGAAAGAAAAATATGTAAGAGTTAGAGTGCAGCTCAGATGCTGCCATTTCCTTATCTTGTAATCTATCTGAGTCTTAAAGTGTTTTCTGTTCCATCCTCTTCTCTCTGCACCTCCCAGTCGGACCGTCAGTCAATGGCCAGCTCAGACAGGCAGCGTCAGCAAACTGTCTAACAGTCAGGATCCTGAACTGCCTCGTAGTAGATGGGGGAGTAGATACCGCATCAGCACTCCCCCCCCCCATTCACCAACACACACACACACACACACACACACACACACACACACACACACACACTAACACACACACACACACACACACACACTAACACACACACATTAACTTCTCCCTCTCATTTACATTTTCTGTCCGTGGGTGCATGAGAGCAACAGCAGAGTTTTTACTGCTGTCTGTTTGCTTCTATGTGTAACACTTTTTGATTTTTACTTCCTTTATCTAACTGGGATTTTTTTTCCAGCAAAATAAAACTTTAAAACATTAAAATGAAAAATACTTTATTTATCCCAGAGGGGAATTGCATTTTTGTTGTAGGATTTCTTTCTTTTTCTTTTCTTTAATATTCAGGCCAGCTGCAGAGAATTCATCAAGTTTCCATGGAAAACAATGAAAGAGAGTTGTTCTGTGGGGAAAGAAAAAGGATGGATGCCTGCAAAATAAGAATAAGCACAGAGGTCCTGGTCTAAGTCCCAACTGAAGGCCCTTCTCTGTGGTATGTCCTTCTCCCTGCTTCTGCTTAAAATGTGAATCTAGATGTGGGAAATAGATTGTTGAATATCATCGGGATTTAATGGATATTTCAGTGTCTGATTAAAATAAATTTGCCTCGTAGGCAAAGTGATGCTGCTTCAAAGATTCAAGAGACAAAGAAAGTCTGGACCACGTCGGTGTCTGGAAACTTTCATTTTAATGAAAGTTTGGTTTCAGGCTTAAAGCATGTCTGACACCAACATTTACATAAAAAAGAAGGCCAAATTCTCTCTCCCTTGATGTAGCGAGCCATCTTGCCCCCCTCCCCCACCTACTCATGCTAACAGTTTACCCTGTCAGCTTGGGAGCAAAAGGTTGCAGGGTGTTTTGTACTGGAGTGAACGTACAGAAAAGGAGGGTGATGTCTGGGGATGGGGTTTCCTGCACTTAGAAAAATAATTCATGGGGTCAGTGTGTAATACTTAAAATATTGAACATTTTTAACATGAGGAATTATATGTGCTACTTGTATACACACTAATCAGTTGTTTACTTATTTTAAGGAGTTCATCAAAATAAAGATAAATTGTCTTAACTTATTTTTCTGATTTTGGACAAACAGATTTACTTTCATTTAACAATGGTAAAAATTAAGTTTGCGAAACAATTATCAAATAAGCATACTTAAAACAATGAGAATAGTGTTTAATTTTGCCAGAGTACGTCTTGCAGTCGGACCACGCCTGCTGCCTCAGGAGGTAGAAACAGGATGAACAGACATTTGTCTCGTGTCATGTAATGCTACGTTCCAGGTATGTTACCTTTTTTCTTTTGCTCTGCTGAAGAACTACTGACTGTATCAAAGCTGTTGTTGCAGGACAATAAGAATTAATCCAGTTAGCTAGTGTATTCCAAGTATACTTCCTCGTGTCCTTG
>JAOXYM010000013.1:29252930-29263722 GCA_028567055.1 Leptatherina wallacei | reverse complement strand
GCTGCCCTGCTCAAGCTGCTGCCCCCGCGACCCGACCCCGGATAAGCGGAAGAGGACGGTACGGTACGGTACTTCCTCGTGTTTTTGGTTTTTATTTTGCCAGCCAAATGTTAAGTGTATCTGAACACTTGCATCAACAATCACTGCAAATAAACTACTGACATTTTGGATCCGTGGCTTTACAATAAACTCTTAACAAAACTAGAGTTGCTTGTTGTACTTGTACTAACTGAGGTAAGATAACTTGATAGCACTCAAAACTAAAGCAAAACAAATGAGTTAAAATAGCTTAAATAAATAATTTGACAACTTGATGTCACAAAAACCTTAAAAGAAAAATTAAGGTGGGTCAACATAATTAAGCATTTAGAGATCAATACAAATCCTGTTGATCACACTAAACAAATTGAGTTAGTAGAACTATAAACAACTCTGGATATATACCCAATAATAGCTAAGTTGTAAGTACATAAAAAGCTGCATGCAAATTGTTCCCTCAATTCTTTTAGGTTGAGCCAGTGTATTATTTCCAAGAGTAACACAACAAAAATCAAAAATAATGCTACCCATCCTTCATCTTATGAACAAAAGTGCTGCTAACTACACTGACAATAATTAATATTACACCCCTAATAACCTTTGCAGTATCTGCAGTTCAGTCTGTAAATAAATCTCTCAACTTTTACAAGATCCACTCCAGATATACGATCATGTCTACAGTGTCTGATGTGCAGAGGACACAAAAAGTTGTTTACTCTTCTTGTTCTTAGAGAAAATTGAAGACCACTTGACACCTACTCAGTGTAACACGGAGACTAAACATCTCACAAGGTATAACTTCAAATCAGGAGGGTAACCAGGCAACACCCAACCATTTTGTAGCAAGTCAACATGCTGCATTTAAACTGCAAATCAGATGATTATATCCATTTCACTGATTATTGTCAATCAGGAAATATATTTAGAAATTCCACCTCATTCATTTTTTAGAAATGGATTCCAAGCTCAGCTCTAATGTTCAAAACATCCTCTCCAAAAATATTGAATTTTTTAAAACAATCAGAGACCTTGTCACCACCTCAGTCCCCAAGTAGTAGGTCATGAGGTGTTGCAGAGCCCAAACATGCAAGAAACATATCTACTAACACGGAAATGAAAATGTGGAGGAAGCAAAGTCTGGGGACCAAAGGGGGGGCTCGCCTACAGTATTTCTGTTGCTGAGGTAGTTAAAAGTGGCAGGGCCTCGGGGAAGGAGTTCCTCAAAGCTCTGGATGTTGTGGGGCTGTCTTGGTTGAGACGCCTCTGCAATATCATGTGGGCCTGTACGACCAGGATCAGAGCTTGATCCACATTGCCGGCAGTAAGTCAGATCCGTTTCTGGTGTGGGTTGGACTCCTCCTAGGCTGCCCTTCGTCACAGATTCTATGTTCCTACCCTCACCTATGGTCACCAGCTGTAGGTAGTAACCAAAAGAACAAGATCATTAATACAAGCGGCTGGACTGAGTTTCTTCAGGGCGTCTGGACCCTCCCTTAGAGACGGGGTGAGAAGCTCGATCACCCAGGAGGAGATCAGAGAGCTGCTGCTCCTCAATATGCCAACTAGGAGGAGGCCCAGGGGAAGACCCAGGAAACACTGGAGGGACTACATCTCTTGGCCGGCCTGGGAATACCTTGGGATCACTCCCATACGATCTGGAAGAAGTGGCCAGGGAGGGAGAAGTCTGGCTTCCCTGGTTAAACTGTTGTGACCCAACCTGGAATAAACAGTAGAAAAGTTGGATGGATGGATGAAAATTAGGTTTTACCAGTCTCATTAAACTCTAATTAGTAAACAGTTAACTAAGTATCCTTACAGAAATATGATGTCATTTTGTCTGGATGTAAATGGGCAACTGAACGCATCCTGATGTTATCTAGCTATTCAACTTGTGCCCAAAGGGGCAAAACCTAATATTCATATTGGTTTCATTCGTCCGTGTTAGTGTGTGTTGGACATTCAGTATATGCATCCAATCGTTTGCATACACAAGAACAAAGCATGAATGTTGCCTTATCTCACTATAACCTGTGGTACTTCCTTGTTCCTGGTTCCTTTTGAGTTCCAGACAGAAAGTCATTGAAGTTTCATTTTTCCCCAAAGCTAATCTTAAAATCAAAAATCAAAAAACCCCCAGACTGAACTGTCTCACTCCAGAGAAAACAATCCTGTATCTGCCATCTCTAGTCTCTGCTCACAGCAGAAGCAGCATTAAAACAAAAAGACAGAACAATGATTCACTTTATTTAATTTTCTGGTTTTGATAACACAGGGTACCGTACAATCCCTGGCTTCGACCTTTCATGTCACTACTCTGTAAAAGCATCTCTAACCTGCAGATGCTGCATTTGTTTCTCATCAACATTCATGATACACTCTCCCTTATCTGATTGTTGGAGCACATTTCTACCGCCTGTTACTGCAAGCACATGTGATACCTGCAGTCATAAAAGAAGCTACATCAGTTCAGATGCTTAGTATTTTAATTATAAGGCTGGAATTATCACCATAGGTGGACCAGTAGTTTCATAGATGTGATGTCATGGTGAGTTTAAAGAGTTTGTTTAATCTAGGGTTAATCATGGGTTGTTTGCTCATGTAGGTCAAAATGACCTATAATTACATTTAAAGAACTTCTAATGGTGATGAGAGAATCTGCATGTGAGGTGAAGGAATTTGTAGCATTTAAAAGAATAATGTATATTAGCCACAATCTTTATCAGTAACTAACCGAACCAAGCAGTTGTGATGTCTAACCTAACTGGGTGCCTAAACTGAACCAGGAAGTGATATAACCACACCCGGCCTACCACCTCAAGAGGATGTTGTAGCTTGTTAAAGACTTCAGAATTACACATTCACATGTCTATTTCATGTTAAACCACCAACAGTACTTATGGCTATAATGTTCTCCTAAACATATGAAATTTGTTTATGTTGCACATGTTTTATTTAACTCTTCTGTACAATGTACAAGTTCATGTGTATGCACAGATACTGTTCACCACTTTTGTTTATCAAAAGTGAAACTGGACTCACTTAATAAACATTTTTTGTCTCCAGACGCAGACCTTACCGTGAGCTTATTTATGTTTATTTGGCAGAACAAATATTCACTGCAGCAGCCAAATAAACAGAAGCGTTATTGTATATCATCTCATGATCGCTGTGTTTTTCTGCCATGACCTGAATCCTGGGAAAATGGAATTGTAAAAATGCTGCAAACTTATTTTTAAACTTGTCTCAACTCTTCGTGTGATTTTCATTCACACAGATACCGGCAGGGCTTCTGAGTGCATGTCAAAAGCTGGATCAGGTAACAAGTGAACATCTAAAGATTTGACATTTGCTGCCTTTGACTTTTAAACATTAAAGGGTGATGGTTTTAAAGTAAAGACAGGGAAGTCTGGGCTTCCCTGCTCAAGCTGCTGCCCCCGCGACCCGACCCCGGATAAGCGGAAGAGGACGGTACGGTACGGTTTTAAAGTAGCTCTATATAACTTTCTGACCATAAAACTCTGCTTCTGACTTGTTTTGATGGCAACTGACATTTATAGAATAGAATAGAATAGAATAGAATAGAATAGAATAGAATAGAATAGAATAGAATATGTCTTTATCGCTACCAAAGTGGAAAATTTTCTTATGTACATTCGTGGAGTTGTCGCTGTCTTGCAGCGTCCTGAAGATGAAAGAACTCTTCACTACTTTTTCTCACTGAGAAAACATTATTCGGCTCAACTTTTTCAGATATTTTTAACCCAACAACATGAGTTGTTTCAGCTCAAAGACATGAATAGACCTGAATATCTATCCTAACTTTGTTGAATCTAAAACTGTACGACTAACCACAGGACCGCCTTTGCTGTTTGGCGCCCCCTCCCCCCATGGGGGTTGTGACCCCCAGGTTTGGAACCACTGGAATAGATGACCAGTCATTTATGTCACTGGATCACAGCATGACTGTTTTTATGTCAGACGTCCTGAAAATTAGTTCATTGTCATTGTCATTTGTTCATGCAGGTCTAAGTATCCTGTGATGACATTCAGCATGCAAACAATCTCTTGTCCTTATGAGAACAACTGCATGTGTTTGGTAAAATTGGCATCTATGAAAGTCACGATGACGTAGAAATACTTTATTTAACCACGATCACTTTCCAACACAAACCATCCTCAATGAAGTCACATTTTTACCGAAGCCTTGGTCGATTTTTCAACTGAATAATCAGTAGTCAAACCCTTTAAAAGGACTTTATGATTTATGCTCATACTTATTTTAGATCAGGGCTTCTCAATCTGGTCCTGCGAGGGCTGCAGTCCTGCAGCTTTTCAATGTTTCTCTGCCCCAACACACTTGATTCAAATTAACGAGTCATTGTGCAGAACTTAATAGGATGTTGGATCTATTGAGTCATGTCTGTTGGAGCAGGGAGACATTGAAAACCTGCAGGACTGCAACCTTTGTGGGACTGAATTGAGTAGCCCTGCCTTTTCTCCAGAGTGGAAACATCATATTTTCCTTCAACTTTTTGGAAGCCTGGTACTTTAGTGGCCGCCTTTATGAGTCATATTTAGAGTATGACTAAATGATCTGTTTGGTCATTTTAGTGTAAAGACTTTTTGTATGGTAGTCAAACACAGACATTTGTATTGATATCCAACAGAAGATTGTAATAATGTGATACAGAGGAACTGAAAGAAAAGTCACTTCCAGGGGGGTTTGTTGAGTAATTCCTCAAATAATAATAATCTGAATCTGAATCTCTAAGAAAAGCTGGAACCAGTTTTTCTTTTCATAAACTTTATTTTACAGCAAATGAGCAGAAGGCTGTATGTCAGTGTTAATAAGACAAAACATGTTCATCGGAGCAGAAGTGATCCCATTAGATCGACCCAAAGGTTTTACTGGACTTCATTGAGACATATTATTTTGTATACTCTGTCCACCAAGGGGACATGGATAATTTATCATTATGATGTTGTGGATCAACAGTATATTCATTAATACTGGTGACCTGTCCAGGTGTACCCTGCCTCTCCTGTAGTAGCGATGGACGGATGGACAGTTGGATAGATGGATAAAAGAAGGATTGATAGGTGGATGGATAGATGGACAGTTGGAGGGATGGATGAATGGATGGAAACAACATGAAAGTAAATCAGTATGAAGACCAGAGATCGGGGTCTCTGGACACCAGTCCAACAGAGGACTGTTGACAGATTCGTCCTCTTTCTTCTTTCAGAATCGTCTTGCGATGGAAAAAATGTAGCAATGAATTCTGACAATGATCCAGATGAGAAGGTTTATTGAAAACTCGTGCATGAGGAAAAAATCATAGGGGGTGCACGTCTGCAGAGTTCCTGAGGAGGAGAGGTGTGTCTCTGGCTTTATATCTTTGGGTTGACCCTGCAATGAACAATGATCCCATTTGTTCCTGCAGGACGTGTGAAAAGTCTCTTGATCAGTTGGGGGGAAGCATTTAGTTCGACATTCACACCACCTCTCTAATATGTTTTTAAAGAATGAAAAGAATAGATGAAATCACTCTAATCTAATTCAGTCTAGAGACATGCTTTGAAGAATAAAATAATAAAGGAAATAAAAATGTCCTTCACAGTCTCTGGTAGGAGGAGGATTCTGGGAACAGGAAGAGGAAATTATATGACCACAAATAAGAGCAGGAAAATAGAGTGAAATAGAAAAAAAGGAAACATGGATGCATAAACAGTTTAGGGTGTAGGAATGGAGGAGGGAGAGTGTATGTTCTGTTTCATGAAGAGGACCATTTGGGGCATTATTGAGTTTATGTAACAATGCATTCTCCAGCAGTTCCCACATGGCTCCTGATGTATGATTCAACAGCTCCAGGATGTAGCCTGAGCTTGTCTGAGTAAGAAACTCACTCAACTTCTGACCGAATTTGTAAAACTTTGTAAGTGAAAAACAAAGCAGTGTTTTAAACTCACAATGGAAGTTTCAAGAGGAAACATCATTTCTTCATCCTTTCCTTTGGTGTCATAATTTCACACTTCCTGTAGATGAAACTGCCAGTTTGGAAAATGCAAACACATGAAGTAAGAGTCTTCCATTAAGCCATTTTTAATAAAACATGCAACATGCAGCACTAATATGATGTACATTAATTCTGAAGCTAGGTGGGTTTTTTAACCCGGCTTTAATGATTTGATTCAGAGAGAAGACAGAAGTGAGGAAAACAAGTATTGCACACTCCAATACACACTATAGATGACATTTACTGGTCTAATAGGTTTAGAAATGTAGAAAAACAGATCAAGAGTCCTTGTATGCATTTGGCAGCTTGTTTGAGAGGCAGCCAGAAAGCGACAAAGACAACCAGGGGACAGAACTGAGAGACAATTGCAGGATGATTTGGATACCATTTCCTCCCTGTCCCTGGCGATTACTTCGGCTCACTTTGTTTTTCTCTCTAGTTCTGTGCACATTTTCAAACAGAATAATCTTGCAGAAACTCCCTGAGCCATTAAAACAGATAGAAAGACTTGCGTAAACATGTAACACCTTGGCAGGGAGAGAGAAGGAAAGTGAGGTCGGAGCACATGATTCACATGGGGAGACGTGAGAGTGACAAACTTGCATTACATTATACCTTCACTTTTCTTTTCTCTTCACCTTGGTCCATTTATCTGACTGCTGTTGCTGTATGTGAATAAACATTTATTGTTATCTGTTGACAATCAGGCGTTTAAATGCATACATTCAGACGGATGAGAGACCACCTACTGCAGCAGACTGGGGTCTGGCTACTGGGAGCCTTTATGACTGGTAGAATGATGTGTGAACAAGCTGGGTGAGCTAGGCCAGCAGCCAACGTAGATGACAGGGCAGACATTGCTGCATGTGTGCGAGGCATAAATGTGTCTACTGCAATTTTTTTTTATCTAGAGAAAGTAAAAACTTGATTGGGAACAGAGGTGCCTATTACAGTCAGAGGTAATGATGGGGTTGAGTGACAGCGTATATCACAGACAAAGATTTTAAAAAAACGCCCTCCTGGCAAGTGTAGTGGTGTTTGTGCATGTGGTACGAGGAAGAATCACTCGTGTTGTTTGGGTGCTTATTTACTGCAGGAAACGGTAGTCAGGCATGCAAACAATAAAGAAGAAGAGCCAGCAGAACCAGACAGAGAACCAGACACATGATCAGGCCAATCCTGCTTTATAATAGGTTAGAAATAAATAAATGAAAAAATTAATGTGGAAAGTAACTAAATGATCAGTTGAAATAGAAATATTTATTAATCCATTTATTAATATATTGAATTTCGCATCTCTGTATATCTATTTTTTTACTTCTGTTTGGTCCTCCATACTGAGCAAAAATCAGCGCTCAGAAACAGAAGAGAAAGAATTGTATAAAGTAAACAAGAGAAAACTTGCTGGAAATCAGTCACCAGTCACAGGTGTCAGTCAGCTCCAGTTCAGACTGGCATGTAACTCCCAGTGAGAACCATTCATTTTATGAACTCTGCTGAATCCAGGATGAAACAGGTCAGAAACTGTTTCTTCACCTTCAGCATTTTCACCACCCGTCAAAGTCAAAGTCAGTTTACACTGACATAGAATATGTCACCCAGATTTCACACAAAGCAAAAGTACATTATGGCAATAATTGAAGCTGCAAAGGGAAATGGTCAAAAAATTTGGCAAAACTTAAACAAATAACCAATAAGCAAAATAAGTAAAACAATAAAGATTCAGTGATAAATTTCAACAGGAAATTAGTGGTAGATTTTATTGTCCTGCAGCTGTATTCAAAAACACGTTCATAAATATGATTAAGAAAACATCCCAGCTGTTCGCTGTTGTTTGTGAACATGAGTCTATCAACTATGCACTTTTTTTCTCTATAGACATTATCTCACAGTCTGAAATATCTAATATTAGCACCCTAAGCAATCCTAAAATAAGAGATGATCATGATTTTGACAGCAACTCTGAAAGATAAAGATGCATTGATATGTCTTATCTATCAAACAGGCAGCTGTACCAGCAGTGTGGAAAGTGTCCAAGATCCATCCCATATTTAAATCAAGTGACACGACTCAGGTCAGTTACTACACACCATTCAGCATTCAACCAGTCATTATAAAATTCTAGAGAAATGGGCAACTCAGTAGTTGAATGACCACCTCCTAGATGGGCATAATTTCTCACACCCAATGTGACCTCCGATCTACAGAATCCTTTATCCTTTTATTAACTGAAAAGATCAAATCTTTTTTGGATAAGCGCAGATGTGTAGATTTTAAAAAAGGACTGTGATGAAATGAGATGAAATGGATGACCTCCTACTTCTCAGGAAACAAATTTGTAAAATCATCATATTTAGAGTTCCCAGTCAGTGTCCCACAAGGCTCTTAACTAGGACCTGTTTAATTCTCTTTGTACATTAATGAGCTGCATAATGTTTACACAGATATTGACATACGTTTGCAGAATATACAGTTATTTTTACTCCTGCAAATAATATAAATGAAGTTCAATTGACTTTTTCTTCTGCCTTGATTGAAATTTAAAACTGGCGAGAAAACATGTCTTTTACTCCAGTGATTCCCAAACTACTTTCCTTGAGGACCCCCTTCATGCAAATACTAAAAAGCAATGGACCACCACCCCATCTCGTGTTGAAACCATGCTTTGTTTCATGCTTTCAAATACCATTAATAATGTATTCTGGTCAAGCGATAACCTCATGCAGAGCAATGAGAAACCTATTCAAGAAGTGCCAAAAATTGCAGTTCCCCCCTGATCCGCTAGGGGCTGGCTCCAAAAGGGAGTCAATCCCCACAGACTCCCATGTTAAAAAGGCCAACTTCACAGCAGAATTAAACATGTTTACAGCCTGGTACAAAAAACATTTTAGGTTTAATAGATCAAGTTTACCTTCATGACAACTGTGGGGGGAGTGGATCTTTTTAATAACTCATCAGTTTAAATGTTATTTAATCTTGAAATTCTTCATAATTAGGGGCGTGTCCTTTTGATTGATATCCAGTTGCAAGGAGGCAGAGGGTAGCGCAACCAAGGATTTTAACGAGTCTTAGCTTTGGCCTGCCTAACTCGTTAGCTGGTTAGCTCCGGGTTAGCTTGGTTAGCTCTGAGCTACAGGCAGCTCAGACTTTGATGGGTGTCAATCATCCGTCCCCACGCTCACAGCCCCCCTTTCCGTACCACCTCGTCACCCATTTTGGCATTTTCCGGGAGTGACGAGACACGTGACGTTACCAAGATGGTGATGGTAGGAACCACACAATGAGCTTCAATTCAGCTCTTCAGAAAACTACGGGTCACGTGACAAAGCCAAAGTTAAATTAACAACTTATAGCGTAACTTTTTTATCTTAAAATACAATGTGTGGAAATTAATCACAAAGCCTCTAGATCAGGGGTGTCAAACGGTCCTAGAGGGCCGGAATCCTGCAGGTTTTCTATGTATCTCTGCTCCAACACACCTGACTGACTAAGATGAATGTTCAATGCCTCTGAGACCCCCTGTGCTCTTTGGAGGACCCCCTTGAGGGGTCTCATACCCCAGGTTGCGAACCACTATTCTACTAAATACTATAACGACCGTATGCAAGATGTTTTCAACTCAGACCACAGAAATCAGCCACTGTTGTGTATTCTTGGGTGATGAAGTGCTGTAGATTGTAAATGATTTAAAATATCTAGGAGTTACTTTAAATTCAACACTGTCTTATTTTAAAAAAAAAACATATTAAGGTCATAAATATTGTGAAATTTCATCTTCATAACTTCAGATATATAAGAAACTCCTTGACTGACGGTACTGGATAACAAGCTGCTCTTTTACAGGTTAACCTATGTTAAAGCTTATAGAATCCCTTAACTAGAAAAGTTATGAACTACTAGATAAAAAACCTGTCTCATCATTGTGGCATACTGCCTAAAATCTATTGAGTTTTGAACATTCAGAAACTTTAAAGTCTGTTGCATGATTCATAAAATATTAATAGTTTAGCTCCACCATCAACGAGCCAATACATTAAACAAAGAACTGCTGGTAATTCCACAACACGAAGCACAATAGCAGACAGCAGGTGATCGTTTAGTATCGTTCAGAAAACACCCCCCCAGCAAAAACACACTTTCTGTCAGAGGCCGCTAGTTGTGGAAAAGTAAGCCACCTTCAGTCAGAGAAAGTTCCAGTTTGTCTGTATTCAAGCCTTTTTTTTTGGGCTCCGTTCAACTCTGTTATCATGCCTAATTTGTAACTGTAAATGGACTGTCCTCGCATAGCGCTTTTCTAGTCACATGACCACTCAAAGCCCTTTGACACTACATGTCACATTCCCCCATTCACACACACTCATTCCACACTTCTATTGGAAGATATTAAGTGCTTTAACCTATCACACGCATTTATACCCTGTATCTACTCTCTATTGAAGGCCGGGTTTGCAAAAAAACACATTTATTGATCAAACTTTTTCCACTGTATTTTCTTTCATGTATAAATAACATACATAATTATGAAAATAATAACAAAAATATTACAAATAAACTAACAAGAGAGAGGCGGATCGGTGCGGCGTCTGCAGTGATGCGGGCTCTACATCGGCCCGTCGTGGTGAAGAAGGAGCTGAGCCAAAAGGCGAGGCTCTCGATTTCCCGGTCGATCTACGTTCCAACCCTCACCTATGGTCACGAGCTCTGGGTAGTGACCGAAAGAACGAGATCGCGAATAC
>JAOXYM010000013.1:29215054-29231304 GCA_028567055.1 Leptatherina wallacei | reverse complement strand
AACAGGTGCCGACATACAGTGAAAAAGTGGAAATCTGGGTTTAGACGCCTCAGTGAGAAAACTCACTATGTACAGGCTCAAATGATAATCATGTCTAACCACATTTGCCATTTTATTTGGGCCACTCTGAGAAAAGTTCTAGCTGAAGCTTTTTCAGCGGAGCAGAGCATGAGCTCTGCCCGGCCGGCGGAGCTCATTCTGGGCATTCTGCTCAAAGCGGGGGTCCCCCGAGTCTCAAGATGAAGAAAATTAGGGGAAAAGCCACCTAATCCTGTTGTGGAATAATTGTTTTCTGTGCATTTGTTTTAATCATTATACACGTGCATTTAATTAAAGTCAATTACGCAGTTGGGAAAAAAAACGTGGGGTGGATGGGGGTTGCTTGGGTGGGGGTTCCTTATTTTTTTTACACGGAGTTGGCAACCCTATGTAGGGCTAGCTTAGCCAGCTATAAGCAACGTGACTAATGAAGTACTCTTTGAGCATCTTTATCATTTATTTTCAGCTCCAATGTGAAATCTTGATTAACGGAGTTGATGTGTAGTCCCTAAATATACCCACTGAAAATGGAATATGACATGGTTTCCCCACGTTATCTTAAAACTAATCTAGTGCTAGCATAGAACTCAATAAGCACTGCTACATAGCAGTGTAAGCACCTGAAGCTACATAGCTTCATGCTTACAT
Organism: Leptatherina wallacei; assembly: GCA_028567055.1. NCBI lineage: Eukaryota > Metazoa > Chordata > Actinopteri > Atheriniformes > Atherinidae > Leptatherina > Leptatherina wallacei. The sequence goes on along the minus strand of JAOXYM010000013.1, from coordinate 29,230,617 downwards.
CAGGTTAGCCTTACGTACTATTAATAGTTGTACTTGCACAAGGACAAAATCTATTCTATAAATGTGCAGCCACACGTCAATATTTTTACAGGATGATTAGCTCAATTTGGAAACTACTTTAAAATTGACTTCAGGCTGGTGCAGTGATACTGGTGTTCCATACAAGACTGGAAAGACATTTCATATCATCATATTCAGCATGTTTTCTATTCTTCCCTGCCAAGAGCTTTGACAGGTTACAGCTGTCAGTTACATCATGAAGAGCAGGTGGTAACAGATATCTTCTTTAAAAATGATTTGCATCAATAACATTCATAATGAAGGTGAGAATGTACTGGAAATACTTTCCAGATATAAAACTAAGAAATATTGATACATTTTTAACCTTACTTTATATTGTAGTGAAAATATAAATCCAACATTGTGCTGAAATGTGCTCACTTTAATTGTGAAGCTGGCGATATATAGTAGAAAAAGGCCAAAGAAACAAAATTATTACATATCATTAGTCATTTAGAAAAAATTAGACGATAATAGAATAGTATGTGTACAGTAGGTGGTAGGCCTATTACAACTTTTTCAGATTCTTTTTGTAAATGGAGTTGTAGGTCAGCAGTTCATGCTACAAATGGAAGAAGAAGTCAGTTCTTCATGACGGTGTCTTATCTTGTATCTGACGAGCTTAATGACACATTGTTATTGTGTTACTTTAAACCAGGGACTTTCCACACACTCTGCAAAACACACAGAGCAAACAGAAAGAAAAGAATGCGCTCACGTCAGCACATGCCTCACTGTTCAAAGACACATTAGACTGCAAGAGTAAAATGATTGCTCCTCAGTTTGAACCAATTATGCTGTGCATGATTGAAGCCATAAGAATTCAGACACTAACCTCAGGGCCTTTTTTTCTCCTTTTTTTTCTGTTTCCGTCTCATCGCTTCACTTTGAGAGTACGGACTTCTCACTTTTGTCTAAATTGAACCAGTAAAAACATAAAAGTAACCCAGACTTTGTCAGGCCAATAAAATGAGCTGCATTAACAACTCTCCTCCCCACATATGCAACTTTCTGAAGTGACTCACAAGATAAATGGGAATAAATAGAATTACTCTGAAGAAAAAGTGCAACACTTGCACTTAATCCTCATTAATTCTTATTTTACTGACAACACATAATGTCCCAATTCAACACAGATTCAGGAAGGAAACCAGACGAGCTTTGTTCAGCTTCAAGTACAAAAACATAAACTTTGCTTGATGAGAAACACAAAGAAGAAAAGTTTTCTATTCTTTTTTCCATTTTCCTCTCTCATGACACCACCACAAAGCCTTTCTAAACCTTCCAGCTCACTGGTTTCTGCAGCTCCATCAGCATTTTTACTTGCAACCATCACAAACATGTTTTCATGTCTCAGCTTTGTGACTGACGTCTCTGAGGACGGTGACTCAATAATCATCTTTGCTGTTTGTTTATGATTTCTAAAAGACTCTCTTTTCTATATCAATTTTTCTTTTTTCTTTTTCTCAACCAAATGAAGACAAATAAACAAAAATGTTTAAAAAAAGAAAGAAAAACTGCCCTGGGAAACAAAGACAGAAACATGAAAACATCTGGAGATTTGAGTTGTTTATTTGTAGCAGATAAAGCAGATCACCGTCTGCTGTAGGTCCTCCCTCTCATATCTCCAGCAGGTTTGTAGAAACCAATAATGGAGTAATTTTGTCCCTTATGAATGTAATAACTTTCCAAAAATGTAAACAGGTGTTATGCTATTGGTTGATTAATTGGCCTAGAATAAAAAAAAAATTTGAAAATATGATAAGTGCAGCTGATAATGTTATAATATATAAATAAGACTGCATTTGTCAGGAATACAAAACATCTTAGCAGTATTTGTGGCATTTGCTCATCTAAATAGGTATGATTACATTATTGACAAGTCAATACATCATCCGTCATCATCGGTTATTATTACATTATTTGTTGGTATTAGGGATGTCATGGTTAACTCTACAATTAATTGCAGTGCTAAATGCTATGACTAATTAATCATAAAGATCTCTCAAAATTGTCACTTTCCAAAGCTAAACCACATCTTTGTGTTACCGCTTGTGTTGCTTCATTTTCCATCTGTGTTTTCATGGGAAAGTACGGCAGAGGAAGAGTTATTCCTTCCAAACTAACAGACTAATCATCATGGTCGGATTTCTTTGTTTCTAAAAAAAAGATCAAGGTGTGGTTGTGGAGTACGGCTCACCAGCCTGTAAAGCAGGACATAAAAAAGGAAATCCATCCAATATGTTTCACCACCTTCAGGTTAACCAGCAACTTTTGTACCACAAAGTAAAAGAAATGCTCAGTAACTGGGTTAATAATGCTTATCTAATGTAACATTGACATTAAATGTTATGTGATTTTTGTAATTCTGTAAGACAGGTTGGACTTACAGCAACGTGATTAGTTCATTTATTGAACGTTGAATTATACAGATGACAGAGTTCCAGTATTGTTTCTGTGTCAAACAGCAGCTATTCTACTAAAGGACAGCTGGAAGTCAAAGCTATACGTTTTTCATCCGTTTCTACATTCTCTACTCGGGTTGAAAAAAATGTGGTTTCCAGAAAGAAGCTTCCCAAACACATGGACCTGTTTACTCTGAGAGAAATCCAGAGTTAATATGTTGGATTTATTTATCATTTACACAGCAGAGGAAATTTATGCTGACTTTACTATGTTTCTACATTATTTTATTATGTTGGCATCAAGCGATAGAAATAAATTTAATTTAAAGACCTATAAGGAGGTTTCATGTGATTTTATACATTTATAGTGATGGAAAATGAAATGACGCTGCACGTAGGACACAGAGTTCCAGACGGGGCACCAATGGGGCTCATGAAAAAAGACACCTGTGGGCCACAAAAGTGCCAAAACACAATCCATAAAAACCTGCCACTAACAGCTCTAACATCAGCCATACCGACTCTCTCCGTCCTCTTTCCACACACACAGTAACATGACGAGAACCCTCCAAACTCCCAGCATATCAGAGACTTTGAATGAGACGCGATCACTACATCGACGGAGCTTCTTACAAGTTCAGTGACACTCTGTAAATGTCATTACTATAGTAACAGAATATTTTTATCTCAGCTGAACTGATTTTGTAACCAAGGTAACAATCTTAACATGACAGTTACATGTTATATGCCCCAATCTGGTATATGAAATATGTTGACCCATATTTATATTATATAACTATACTATACAGTCATTTAGCAGATGCTTTCATCTACAGTGACTTATAATTGAATACACCAGTGATGCAAACACTGGAGGCAAGGAAGATAAAGTGTCTTGCCCAAGGACACAACGACAGATGACTGGGATTCAAACCACTAATCTCTGGGTCATTGTACAACCTTCTCTACCACCTGAGCCACTGCCGCCATATAAACAATGCAAAACTGATATAATATAGTAGCGGTTTCTGTTGTTTGTTGGTTTGTTTGCATTTTCCCATCATACTTTATGGCATCCCCTACCCTGTTCTACACCATAAGTTAAGTCTATGTGGGATTCCTTCAAACTTTCTCTGGCTATAAATGTTAGTCTCTTCACTAGAAATGAAGGCATAGTTGTAAATGTGACAGCAAGTAAGCAAAAATCTTGTATATTGATATTCTTATGATAAAATTCTTATAATGACTATTGATTTGTCCAACCTACACCCCTCAGCAATCTTATATCTGTTTGATGTTATTTGTTTTGTCTCACACTCAAGTTTGGTCGTGCTAATTTAATGTTTATGAGTCTGATAAATGTTTGGTGGCATTGTTGATGCAATTGTTAATTTATTAAGATTGCATCTTCTCATCTTACAGTTGTATTGTGTGATTTTGTGATAAAGGGGCTACTCATATTGGGCTACATCTAGAAGTCTAATATGAGAGCAGGGAACATTAAACTATTCACCAATCTAGGCCATTTTTCCTCTAAACCTTGCTGTTATTTTGGCCATTAGTGTATAAAGCAGTCTCTCCACACAAATCTTAGAATTCAACTTTTATTTGATCAAATAGCATTTTATTCATAGGCCTGTCATGGGGCTGATTTTAGTGGTGAAGAGTAAAGATGACAAATATTTCTCAAGAATGAACCCTAAACATTACAGAATGTATAATATTTTGGAATTGCTATTAGATAAAAAAGAAATTGGGGCCGCCACAAAACAGTTTTGCTTAGGGCAACCAAATGGCAAACATGTGGACGTTGGACGTTCCAGACAAACACTCAGAGATGTTTTGCAGCTACTGGATCTCTCCGCTGTGGTCTGTGCGAACATGTCAGCACATGTCAGCAGGATGAGTTCAAACAACTTCAGGTGTGAATTAATGAAGGTTGGATAGCTTAGAGATAATAGACCACATCAGAGAAGAGAACCGACGTAACAACAAAACATGTTGCCAGAAAAGATCCAGTTCTCCTCTGGAAATCTTTCTGATTGGGGTCCCAGAAGAAACAGTGTAGCTGTGGCTTGTGTTGTTGACAAAGGAGGGAACCGAGGGCTGTAGTGTGTAGCAGGAAGCATGTACCTTTGTGTCTGGGGCTTTGAATTAGATTTTTTTTGGTCTTGTCTCTTTTTCTTTCTTCCCACTTTTCAGACTAACAGAGCAGAAACGCCTCCCTGCCTTTATGATCTTCAACACTTTGACTTCTGCCACTCCCCAGCTTTGATTTGCTGCAGGGTTTTGCTCCACACTAACATTTCACCTTCATACTTGTCAGTCAAGTGTCTGCCGTCTGCAGCTGCAGGGCCTGGAGACAATTCAGCAATCTAAAGATGGACGCAACATGTCAGCTCATGTCCAACGTCCACATGAAAACAAAAAGTTTGGTCCTTTTTGGAAATCTGTCCATCACTCTCACTCACATTGAAATTCTGTTTTTCTGAGTGGGAGGGAGCAGGAGAAAAGCAGAATGTGGAGGAAATCCTTTTTTTAAACTAGTTCTCCTCAACTAGAATGGATGAATTTCCTTTTAACCACCAGGGGAAAGTTTTAGCTTTGACATTTCATCTATGATTTAGCCTACATGTTCGGTCTGACCAGATCCTTTCTTAGTTTCTGCTGTACAACATTTATTCAATATTTCCCATTAAATCTCAGAAAAAGTCAAAAACAAAAATCTCCCATCATATGTCTTTATATTTCTGATAACCAGCTAATTACAGAATTCTCCGACCTGCACCGTATCTAAATATACACTGTAAAATCTAACCAGTTGGCTTTATTAAACAACATACACTTGTTCCTTCAAAAAAACAAAGGTTTCATTAACTTGAGTGAGATTAATGAACAGGAATGATGTGAGCTCATTGAGGAGACATGAGATGATGTTTACACATTTTATTCTTCCTAAATAACTCAATTTGAGTGATTGAGATAAAAGAGAAAGAAAAAGGAAGACAAAAGAAACTAAACAATAGAAATTTTGAGACATTTGTTTCTTTGACTAATGGACATTATAGTTTATTGGTCCTTTTTTTTTACCTTCATTAGAAAGCTTTTTGTGTCATATCAGTTATTGATAAACCAATTAAGAATTAAAAAGGACTGGGTAATTTCAACTATTAATAGTCTCCCAAAGTAAAAGTTTAATACATTGAGTTAGCCTAATCTGTTGTTAAAAGTAAAGCATTTTATAACACCCCCCTCCACCTCCACCATTTTTACATTCCCATCTTATTTCCATTGACTAAACTTAACTTCATTGATTCATTCGACATTTTGGACTCCAACATTCTTCTGACTTATTTAAGATTAGTATTAATAACAACTAGTAAGTACATTTTATTTATATAGCACTTCTCACAGAGAAAACACACAAAGTGCTTCACAGCATGAAAACACAAAAATACAAAAATTACAAGAATACATCAGACATCATACAATTAATATTCAAGATAATGACCAATAAAAGCAGTAAAACATTTATAAAACTAGATTAATATTACGTTATACTCACTAGATATATTCTATTAGAGCCAGCATTACATTTTACTATGTAAATATACATAAGGATAGATACAGATGATATAGATATAAGGGAGGATTCTGATCGTCAAACTTTAATTGTTATGTTTGAGTAAAGCAGCAATAAAAATGACTTCTACTGCTGGTTTTGGTGTGGGGTGGGCGGTGGGGGGGTGCTCATACCATCCTGGGGTTGGGCTCCCATGGGAGGCGAAAGCAATCATGCATTTCTGATTTTTAATTAAAGAAAATGATTGCCAAGTGCTGTGGTCTGTGTGTCTTTTTATCAGGCAGTCATGATAAGCTTCGGCATTTCTTTGTGTGAGTCACTTCCTTCTCCCAGAGAAAAACACTGAAGGAAAGGGGGGGGGGGCACAGTTCATGGTGAACAGGTTTGACTGTGGAAGCGGTGCAGCATTTTAGAATCGAGCACTCATACGAAGACGGTAATTAACATAAAACAAATCAATGAAGTTTTCACACATTGGTTTGGAAGGAGTCGCAGATAGAAGAGCAGTAACTGAGCCAAGCAGGGCTCCTTTTCCTTATCAATTCATTAAAGAGAGGCTCAGCTACGATTCTGTCAGACTAAATCCTGACTGTTCAGCAGACAATCCATCTGTGGTGATCTTAAGCTTTGGAAACTTGTTTTAATGTCAGTCAAACATTTTCAGCCTCTCAGCGAGGGCTGGAAGGCTGCCCTTTGACCTCCCGCCTTCAGGGATGGATGAGGTGTGATGACGAGGAAAAGCAGGAGTTAGGGAAGGATGTTTAGGTTGCAGATTACAGCAGGAGAACCGGATGTGATGTCATGTTTACAGGTTTTATGGATAATTAGGGCTTTCTAAGAGTCTGAGGGTGGTCCTGAAGCTGAATCCTGCAGCCATCCAGAGTTAAAATACTTTCCCTTCAGCAAAGTTGCAGAGGAGACATAAAGACCATATGTCAAAGGTTTGGACACACTGGAGTCTGAAACATAACAGTCCATCTTTTTCATCCTTTTCTGAACCTGCTTCAGGTTCAGGCTCCCAGCGGGACTGGAGTCTGTCCCAGCTCAGGTGGCAGGTGGGGAACACCCTGAACTGGTCACCAGTCCATCACAGTACCAACACAGAGACACATCACACTCACCCCTGGAGCCAGTCTGCATTCAGTGATTTGTCTGAAATGGAGGAGGACTTCCTATTGGCTTCCAAGTGGTTCTGACTGACCATATGAGGACTCAGCAAGGAAAACAGGGTCCAGCCCTGGTCATTCATGGCTAGGCTGGAGAACTGCTGTGCTGAGATGGGGGGTACTGTAAGTGGTGGAAAGAATCCAGTAGTATCCAGTTACTATGTTCTGCCCTTTGAGGAGACATAGTATGAAGACCTGGGGGAAGATGTCCCAATCAGCTGGACAAAAGTCACACAGTTAGTCAAAAAGCTATGTGGAGGGAGGATGTCAGGAGTGGATGAAGTTGACCCAGAGATGCTGAAAGCCAGAGTGTCAGACTGGGGAGGTGGTCCATGTTTTCATAAAGGAGACCTGAGCATGTTTTCCAATTATTGGTGGTTCAACACTCCAACACTCCAGTTGTTGGAAACGAGGCTGATTGTTGAACCTGAGAGCCCCCCACAGCCACTTGGCACAGGCCCCTACGGGCCAAGATTGGCAGCCGACAACTCTGTAGGGCACCGGCAACCCGGGGCAGACATAGCGCCGGCCCCCGGGTTCCAAGAGTCTGAAAGGGAGGAGCAATGCCATCCTGGCCCTGGATCAGTAGTGGACCAGATACCCTCACAGAGTTGCAAGATAGTCTGACCATCCCGTTTTGGATCTGTTTTCCTCTTCATGTTCTTTCTTTTATTTTCTTCCTTGTTGTCCTTTTTGTTATTTCATAAGAGTAGCTCCACACTACATACATATTACATCAGAGATTCATATTTCAACTTTTATCCTACTGCCTTTGTGGGATGAGATTCAACTTGATGTGGATACAACAGCATATTAATGGAGGCAAGTATTATATATATTCATACAGAACCACTTACCCATTGGCTTTAATCAGGACATGTGTCCAAACCTTTGACTGGTAGTGTAAAGATGCCAGAGGTTACGAGTTGATAAGAATGCATCTTCATCATTTATAGATGAACATCTGTAAATTATGAGAATGTGATGGCCGTACTATATGGCTGACATAAATAAAGGAGCAGAAGCAGCTTTCAGAGAGACTGTGTATGTCTGGAGTTCTATCTGCCGCTGTTCGCAGTCATCTGCCAACTAAAATCAACTCCATATGAACCATCATACAGAGCCAGCCCTCCACCAGGAGTATGATATCATAAACATCCTGAGTGATGGCTGTACAAATACAGAATGTCAGCACATCACCTGACAGCTTATTAAACCCCCACTGGACTCTTGAATTACCTGAGACATCTAGATAATGATATGTTGTTATCACCATATCATTTAAAAATGTGGAGATCTGAAGCAGCAACACAGATTTCTTAACAATGAAGGGTGATGGCTTCATTTCCCAAAGGAAAATCATGAAGTTGTAGGGTTTATTTTCTTTATTTCTAAATGTAAATCACTAATTAGCATTCAAAAAAGATTAATTTAAGTTGTTCTGTAGGCTGATGTCTGCTGCAGGAATGACCTCCTGAACCTTTCTGTGTTCCAGCAGACCTGAAGAAGCCTCTGTAGTTTCCTCACAGTGTTGTGTAGAGCAGTAGTCCACAACCCATTTTCCTTGAGGACCCCCTTCATGCAAATACTTAAAAGCTGCGGAAGTCCGAAGCAACTGCAGTTCAGGCAGGCAGCTGGTGTTGGCAGTGCAGATCAGTATCTGTGCAGGAGGAAAATATTTTCAAATCATGTCGTAAGTACCAACATTTTGTTTACTCATGCACACTCCCATATGACTAATCTCAATGATGAGGACGCCTTTTGCAGGCATGCAACTCACATTCCACAGTTCAACATAACAAGAGTTATATAGATAGCTTCGAGAACGATTATAGAGACGTTTCCTGCTGATGAATGGAGCTGCAGATAAGCTCTGTCCATTGTGGTATAGCATACAGCATGCAGAGTCATGGAAGATCTGGAATGCTTCCAGTTTTTATGGTATGTTTTTTTTTTTTTTTTAATTTCTGCCACTGATACAAGTCAGAAAAACCATTAAATAAAATTTTTTAACAAAAAATAGTAATAAATAAATGTGAAAATAAACCAGAACTAGAACAAACAAAAACAAACAGACTGCAGATAAGAATTATTTACGTGCGACTCCAGCTCCGGACTTAGTTACTGATACTTAAATTTGCCAGGGATGGGCCACACCGACATCCTTCCAGTCAGTACGATCCCATCAGTTCATGGAACCTCTTTCATTTTTTATATTGAATACAAATACAATATATGATAGTGATATAATAAATATAATAAAGCATAGTGCTCAAGAATCTGCATTAAATCAGTAATATATTAAATCACAACATCATCGCTAACACTGGTATCATCCTCATCGTGACATCTGATAGGCTACCATCACCATGTGACATCGTGATGGAAATAAAGGTCAGGTCTTGCATTAACATTGTCATATCTTGACATTTACAGAAGTATTGAATCTGATATTTTGAACGGCAGATATTAAAGTATAGACTCCATTGCACCAGTACACCCATCCCTAAGGTGTGCAGCAGATCATGCTTCATTGTTGTTTGCCTTCCTCTGCAACTAAACCGGGCAGCTCAGGTTCAGAAACATGTGCTTCATGATGAAAAAAGAACCGTTACCTATCTAGCTGACACAAACAGGAAGTAGCTGGTAGGATTATAAAATCCTTTCCGCTCTTGTGATTAATCAGCTCCGCCAAAGCACTGAGGTTATATTTTCGGTGGGCTATGTCTATCTGTCTGTACGTCTTTCTGTCAGCAACATAACTAAAAGAAAATTTATGAGATTTTCAGGAAATCTCTGAAATGGTGTAAGGAACAACTGATTAGATTTAGGGGGTGATCCAGATCACCGTCTGGATCCAAGAATTTATTTAATCACCAGAACCTCCAATATTTCAATACCCCTAAAACCACAAGAGAGATTGTTTGACACCCTGCTGAAGCAGCATGAAATAAAATGATAAAGGTAACATTTACAGAGGCCACCTTTTTCCATCCTTTCAATCTTTTTTTACAGGTCGCTGGATATCAGCTGATATTGATTTATTGTATCGCACGTGGAGAGATCAATAATAAACGCACGGCAGGTCCTTCTGGCATCAATACAGCACCAGTAGAGGACACATGCATTCAGTGCAGCCATGTCCAAAACATTATAAAACACTGCAACAGGCCGTCTTCTACTTACGGCTCCAGATGAATACTGCCTCAGCATCCTGCAAAGTGTCTACTCTTCATTCTTTTGCTTCTGTTCATTCCTTTTTATAATTATGTTTTTGGCGCCATAGTTTTTCTTTCTGTCTGTTCTTCAGCAACATAACTCATAAAGTTATGGATAGATTTTGATAAAGTTTTCAGGAAATGTCAGAAATGGGATAAAGGAAAAGGTGATTACATTCGGGGGTCGGAGGGCGACCCGGATCACTGTCTGGATCCGGGAATTTTTTAAAAGGATTCTTTATGGAGATGGGAAATCATTTTGCCATTACAGCTTCTAACTCAAAAGATAATGTCTTGAATCATTGGCAAAAAATTAGCAAGATGACATCATGGTAGAGGTTATAAAATGACATTGTTTGACCCAGATCGTCTTAATATTCTGGATCTAGTGAACCAGAAGGTTCAAATATAGGAAGTACAGGGTGGGTTTTGGGGTCTTTTGGGTTTTTTCTCAGGTGAATGACCCTATGGCTTTGGGAAGGTCGGCTCTCTCTGAGGGCCTCTAGTTATGGACTTCTTTGTCCTTTCAGGTCATGTTTATTAATTTTCCGACCTTCACTTTGAAATTCCAATTTTACTTTCCCTTAAAGGTCAACAGGACAAATTTACTACCTTTCCAGGTCATTAGTGGACAAAAACGTTTTTGTCTCAAAACATGCAATAAAAACACTAAATTCTCTTCCACTTTTTCCCTCAAACTGCTTAATCAACGTCACTCCTAATCAAAATGACCAAATACGTAATCATGTAAATTATTTTATTTTAATGCCAATATAATGACATGATGTCACTGTTTTATGAAAATAAAAACACAAAAATGCTGTTATTTTCCATATAATCGTTTTGGGGTTGCTGAACATCTTATTTAAAGGTCAATTTTAGTTTGTTTTACCAATAAAGCTCCCAAAATTATATGTACTTATTATATGGAGCATAGCTCTTTTTCTTTATCTTTTCATCACAACAGGGACAATGTGTAATCAAACTGGAATTAAAGTTAATGTGTTAATGTTGTGTTAATGCAAATTTCTAGGTTTTGTTTTTGTTTTGTTTTGTTTTTGTTTTTGTTTTGTTTGTTTTTTTGGGGGGGGTTCACACATTCATCACACATGTGTAGTCTCAGGAATTGATGCAGAAATCAGGTTGTGGACACAGAATTGGTCTTTTACACAGACGGTTTAGCCTTAAAGCCCTGCAAGATGCTTCTCTGGACAAAAGGGTAGTTTTTTTATCTACTGTTGTGAACTGAGTTACCCCCATAGTATGTTGCGTCTCAAAGACCACCTGCTGGGCAGCACACAGCTGATTCAGAGAGCCCTCCTCCTCTGACAGACTGTGATGGACATCTTCCAGCGGAGACATCCTGATAATTCTACAAGCAGCAACCTTTCAACAGCTGATCTGGATAAACTGAAGTTGGAAACGCTGCTAGATCCCTGCAGGATATTTAATTCTGTTTATAGTATGTTTATTTCTAGATGAAAGTGAGGCTGTAAGCAGTGGTAGGAGAGCATGTGTGCGTGTGTGTATGTGAAGTCATTCAGCCTCAGTTAAATAGATATAACAAGCAACTAAAGTGCCTTATTCAATAACATGTACACATAACTGTTTACAGGAGGATTAAAAACATGGTGATCCTGTAATGGCACATTTAGAAACAGATGAAAATCTGCGATTAATATGCAATAAATCACAAGTTATGACCTTCAAGTGATTATTCACAATTAAATATTTGAACGACTGAAAGCCCGACTTAAAATATTTGATATTAATCTGTAGATTTTTGGTATTAGTTTGTGGGAGAGGACTATTGTTGTCTAATGGCATGAAAAGGTTAAGTTTTATTCCTGGTGAAATGTGAATGACTGAAAATGAACTTGCTGCTGTAGATTCACCCGTCAGCATCATGTCCAGATTTAGGATGTGTCCACAGGAACAAACTGAAACCTTCATGTTAGAATTCAAGGTGATTATTTGGCTAGAACCGTTCCAGGAAGTGGAAAACATGACACTATTGCAGCAAAATGACCCGCTCTGTAAAGTCCCAAGCAGCTTATCTTAAACTGGAGTTATCCTGAACAAAAAGCTCCAAACAATGCTTGTCTAAAGTCAACAAATGCACTTCCAGGTCTAAAAGTAAAACTGGACTCCTGGCATTATTCTGCAGCTGCCCTCCCCCTTTCACATTCTTTGCTAACAAGGAGAAAAGGGAAACCAGTCAAACCCCATTCTGGAACAGTCTCTGAAACAAAGACGCAGGGGCAGGGTCCTTATTTTTCAGTTTCCTCATCAGAAAGACTAACAAACATTGTCTGAACCATTTACACTGAGGAGTGTGGCAGTGTATGTGGGTGCATACCTGCCCACTCACTGTGCACATGATACTGTGTGCAAGCATGTGCCTTCATGCCTGTTTACATTGACCTGAAAGAACATTTTACATGTGTTTCATGCTTTATATTGTAAGAAGGAACAGTACACCATCTTGGGCCAATTTATTCTATTTCTGACTTAGCCTACGTGGCCACATAGACCAGCTGCCCACTTCTACGTTAACAAGACTTCTCTGATGATGTGAGATTAAAGAGTATGTTGAACCTGCAGGGAGTTCTCAGTCATCTGGTTGAAGGTGGAGTCACGAAGGAGGGCAAAGGAAAGCTGCATTTTTTAAAAATGAAGATTTAACGAAAGGGATGGAGGCTTCATCCATCCATCCAGCAGGACAGAGAAAAGGCTGGAGAACCAGGTTCAGTTGCGGTTTTCTTCAGATCCTTTATTTCTGGACAGTGCAGGAGCCAAAAGCGTGTTCCTCTTTCTGGTCGGTGTCTTATGTTCCCTGCTTTAGGTCTGTCTTCCAGAAAAGGTCATTTTTCCAGTAAATACTTTGGTAAAAATTTGATTCGGAATGGCAGATGAACCCCTTGTTCCATAAGCTGTGAAACTTTAATGATCACATCCTCCTGTCTGCTGCATACCGACAGGGTTTGGGTGCCAGTCACACCCTAAAGGAACTTTTCCTCTCATAAAAATCAATGTCAATTCAATCATTTTCCAAAGGAATTTATGAAGGGTTTATTACCTCCAACAAGGCGCGAAGGTTGTGCTTTTGCCGGCGTACGTGGCGCGGCAGTGGCTCAGGTGGCAGAGCAGGTCGTCCAATAACCGGAAGATTGGCGGCTCGACTCCTGCTCCTTCCAGTCAACTGTCGTTGTGGCCTTGGGCAAGACACTTCACCTACCTTGCCTCCAGTCTTGACACCACTGGTGTATGAATGTTCGGTGGTGGTCAGAGAGGCCGTTGGCGCACATTGGCAGCCATGTTTCTGTCAGTCTGCCCCAGGGCAGCTGTGGCTACACATGTAGCTTACCATCACCAAGTGTGAATGAATAATTGGATTCAATGTAAAGCGTCTTTGAGTGTCTAGAAAAGCGCTATATAAATCTAATACATTATTATTATTATTATTACGTTTGTCTGTCTGTCTGTTAGCAAGTTAACTCCAAAAGTAATGGATCCAGGGATTTTTAAGGGATTTTTTTACACGGCAGTCTTAAACATCTGGTGAACGTTGTCACATCTGGGTCTTTCACCGGTAAAAACAAAAGGTTTAAAGCACATGTTAGGATATTCAGTCTCAATCGTTATCGATGTTTCTTTGATTTTTGTAGATTTTCCTTTGTAAATATGTAAAAGGTTGTGTTGTTGGGATGCACTGAGAGGGGGGCTGTGAGCATGGGGATGGATGACACCCATCAAACTCAGAGCTGCCTGCAGCTACGAGCTAACAAAGCTAACCCGGAGCTAACCAGCTAACGGAGGTAGGCGGGCTAAAGCTAAGGCGTGCTGTTAAAAACCATGGTTGTGCTACCCTATGCCTCCTTGCTGCCGGATATCTGGCACCTGTCAATCAAAAGGACACACCCCTTAATTATGAAGAATTTCAATATTAGATAGCATCTAAACCAGTGGGGGGGAACCTTGTCCCTCATCCTGCAAGTATTCAGTGCATCCCTGCTCCAACACACCTGATTCAAATCAATGAGCCACTGTGATGCATTTGAGTTGAATCAGGTGTGTTGGAGCAGAGATGTATGGACAACTTGCAGGAATATGGCCCTTGAGGACCAGGGTTCCCCACCCATAATCTAAACAAATGAGTTATAAATAAATTTGTCCTCCCCACAGTTGTCATGAAGGTAAACTTAATCTATTAAACCTACACTATGGAATCAAACTCTTTCTATTACACTTAAACAAGAGCACAACCTCCAGAAGTTCACATCACTGCACTTTCTGTCAGTACATGCAGTCCTCTCCTGGATGCACAACGTTCTACCTCCAGGCTGTAACTTCTCCCCTCAGTCAGGGTAAATATATACCGGCTGGTCCTGTCTGTCTGGCTGCCTGCAGCCCTGCCCTGTCACACACCAATACATACAGTCTGAACTTATTACATTTTAGTGACTTAAGAGAAAGTTGTGAATAAGGTGACACAGAAAGGTTGGAAAACTTAATGAGTATTTATCTGAGAGAAAAGAGTTGGTTGTGGATAGAAACACGACACCTGGCTGCAGTCTGGAGGTAGAAGTGTGGTGAGAGTTGATCCACCTGCTGGCAGCAGGAGAGAAGACCAAAGAAGTGAGCTCTGCTTGGCTTGAAAACCGGGGGTCTTCTGGTTCGCTTCTCTTCCAGTGTGAAAGCAAATGGAACATCCAGTGAAGAAGACAGGAAGTGATGTAGATCAACATGGTGGATATCTGGCTGCCTCTCCTGCTGCATACTGGACGGATTCTGGTGAAAATCGGATCAGGTTTGAACGCCAAAGTAAAGATTTGTACAGCAAACCCTGAAAATAATCATTAAACGGTCCTCAAACCGTCATCTAAGCATAAGAAGCCACATATTCAAAGAGCACAGGAACACCCAATGCTTGTTCCAGAGAGTTCACGAACGCTGTGCAGCATCGATAGTTTTCTCCAAAAGTCATAAAGACACAATATTATCTTACCCATCAAGTAGAAATAGGGCCAACATGGCATCACTTTGCAGTATGGGTTGAATCTATCTATCTATCTATCTATCTATCTATCTATCTATCTATCTATCTATCTATCTATCTATCTATCTATCT